>JAOCNB020039573.1:0-13230 GCA_026546465.2 Palythoa caribaeorum | reverse complement strand
TTCTTCTTCTTCTTCTTCTTCTTCTTCTTCTTCTTCTTCTTCTTCTTCTTCTTCTTCTTCTTCTTCTTCTTCCTCTTGTACTTCTTCATCTTCTTTCATCATCGTCGTAGCCATCATCAAGAACAACAGCAGCCAGCATATTCTTCTTTTCTTATTAATCATTCTTAGTTTCCCGAGAAATGCAGTCATAAACTGTAAATTAATATATGGTCCACAGATCATTTTAAGTGCGCTGTTTACTTTACACTTCGATGGGGCAAAACTGCCGCCACCTTCTATTTTAGGATTACGAAACTAAAGAACATAAACTGACACACGTCAAAATCATGCCATCAATTTGTCACTGAAAAACCAATCCAGTGTCTGCAAGTAATTCAAATGAGTTTATATTCGCATTCGCTGCCGTCATTAAATACCATTAGCATTAGCGAAATTAAGTTTTTGATTTGCTCTCTTGTGATCTGTTGACTTTTGTTTCCGTCAGCAGTGAGTATGCAACATTTTTGTTGTCAAAAACAGGGAAAACATGATTGACGCTAAAGCTCTCAAAAATGTGTACATAATCCACGAAAACCCTATAATTACCTTCGCTTGGATGTTGTTAATTAAAATTTTGTTGTTTATAGTATCTTTGACGATCAGTATTGTATCTAGATTACCTGCTTGCGTTGGTCTTCCACTTTCAAATATTTATTGGCATCCTCAGACTTTTGTACGTAATGGCACTGTCTCCACGGAAAACTGGTGATCGTTTTAATTTCAAAATGAATGTTTGGAGCTATCGAAGTGTAAGTAATTTGTCCGTTCGTGACTTACATATACATTGCCTAAAGGAATAGGCAGTCCTAAGTGTTAATTTATATCATTGTTATGTCGAGTCTCATTTGGAATTTACTAACAAACACAGGTATGCCGGCTTTCGTTCTTTTCAGCTTTTGTTCCATATCGGCATGTTTTAATATTCTTCTTCATATATATAATTTCTGTGTATTACCAATGTGAAAGCAAAACAAATTAATTGTATAGGCAAAAATGCGCACCATTAACGACTTTTGTCTTAATGGGGATTCCTTGTCACGATATATCTATATCACATTTGGCCAACCTTATTCTCAACTTTGAGTATCATTTGAAAACTGAAAGACAACGCCGGCCACTATATACCACTTTTAACAGGTATAACCATGCACATAGAAAAACTATTGAAAAAGTTTACATATTTCAGTGTTGACTGAACATGCTGTGCAGTCGGAAGTTTAAGTCACGTTCACGAGTTATAGTCCGGCTATAGCCCTTGAAATATATAATTGTCTTTGTGTTCTAAAAGCTTGAATAACTGGCATTATAAGATATATAGAAATACCGTTTTTTCAAAATTATTTATAATAGATGTTATTTTGATAATAAATACATTAGAACAAAGTGGGGAAAATGCTTCTATTCTTGGTTAATTTGGAAGATAATTATGTTGAGAAGATTTTTATTTCTAAGTCACTCAGTTAGACTGCTTAATCTACATGCATGCCATATATTTCACTGTTATTGCGGTCGATTGCAATTTCATAAAAGTTTGATTAAAAAACAGGTTCTTATAGATGTAACCTTGTCGGTTTTGCTTGTGAGAGGGTAAGTTTAAAAATTTAGGATTACACTATAATTCCTTCAAATAGTAAGCTATGCATTATTTTGTTCCATTTACATTCCTTTCATATAAGTCATATAAGAGACACTTTTGGTTTCACCAGTAGTTCAGACCTTCTTTAAAAATGTGCTTCTCATTTTAAACAGGTTGCATCAGTTTTAGAAACTGTTGATGAGTTCGCCGAGGGAGAAATGTCTTCCAGCTCAAACTCAGATAAAAGTCAGGAATCTCTTTTCAACAAAGGAAAGCAACTCGTCCAACAAGTGACGGAGACATCAACACATTTCAGGGAAAGAGATCAAAACAAGGGATTTAAACAAGCTTACCGGTATGAAAAGTAGTAGAAACAAGTAGTAGAAGCACTTTATATTTTTGATGTTAATTCAGTTGTTTTATTGTTGAAAAGTTAACCGTTGTACGCTTTTTAAAAATAAGAACCAGTAAATCTTGCCGAGGCTCATAGTTCTTAATTTTTCGGCGACTTCAGTCTCATTTTGTTCCTTATTCTGTGAGCGATTTTTATTGAAGGAAAAAAAAAACAAAACAAAAAAGAAACAAGACGTCGACATTGGAAAACGTAACACCTCGCACCACACATGTATTGTACTGCTGAATTTAGAGGCGAACAACCTTCAGTTTCTATTGAACAAACACCAGGACTCGGATCACAGTGAATCTTTTTATGTTTTACCCCGCCTGTATTACTTAGTTAAACATAAATTACGACTCTTATTTTAGTCATTTTTTTCTGCCAGATCAGTAAACTTTCTAGCCATCGAACTTGGACCTGAGCTTGTTCTATAAATTGTATGTGGCCTATTTGAGCTTCATTATGTTATAATTATAAAGTTTTTCGGCTTATATAAAAAAGCGTGTGTCTCCATCCTCTAGCAAAGAACCTGTTCTTTATCTGAATGCCGGATATACAGTACAGTACGAATTCTGCTTCTATTTAATCTTCAAGTAGGTGAAGCGGTTGAAAAGGTGACGTTGTTGAGATGTTGTCAGATTTTTAACATGTTATAGTCTGCAATGTTTTTAGTTTAGGCACTGTAAATACATTTTTATTATTATGATTATTATTAAAAGTCGTAAACGCACTGGATTCTAATGAAGAAAAGAATAGAAGCAGAACAGTAAAATACTGTTGCACCCAGAAGAAGTCATAAAGTATCTTAGAAAGAGTAAGATTCTTGAACTGACGGAACGAACAGAGTTGAGTGTCCATGATTTAAAATAATAATTGAGACAAAATAAGTTTTTTTAAATAAAGTCCTAGTTCAGACGACGTTCTGCACATGAATCGAATGCAAATGAGCAAATTATATTGTTGTACCTCATTTGCTTTCGGTTCGGTTCACGTGAAATTAAAGGCGTCTCAACTAGGCCTAGAAATCGAATGTTCCATGCAATCAAAAATCCTGAAAGGAACTTCAAATATAACTACGTAAATTTTTGGCAGTCGCTTCTAACCGTTTAGTTCCGGCGGTAAGAGCATGCTTGGGTTACATTGCGCATGCACCAAATGTAATCACATTTTGCCAGGGGTGTTTAGTTTTTGCAGTTGTTGTATGTATGTCGAAGAGTTTGTTTATTTGGCCTCCAAAGACCAAATATCTTTGCTGTTTATTGCATGTCTCCCCTAAATTTCTGCTATTTTAAACGTGCAATAGCCATTTAGTTGTGTAAAAATTCATTTTTGATAGAAGAAAAACTGGACTTTCAATTTTCTTTCAAAATTTCTCAGTTGGTGATGATTGATAGTAAGTAATAACTATATAGTATATAAAAGTAATACCGTGACGTTAAAGGGATCCAACTGTTTGTGTCTCAGATACATAAAAAACGTCAATACGAATATTTTGTTTAGCGGTCCTTATTCTAGTTTATATTGTATTATATTAACCATGATATCAGGTAGAGGTAGCCAGGCAGAGTGACTTGTTTTTCAACCAATTGCAATAAAACTGCGTGCAAAACTGCTTAAGTTAAAATAATCAACCTTAGACTTTCAAAAAAGTTGACACCATCGTCATTTCTCACGTCATCGAAAATTCTTTCAGGGAACATTTTGAGTAGATTTAACTCATCATTATTTGAAAGAAATGAGTTTGATGAACTTCATATTTTGAACTACCTGAACCAATATTTTTAGTGGAATTAAATGTTATGTTTCTATAAAGCGCCATTAAAGAAGTCGTTGTATTTGTGTGAAACATTTAGCATTAAAATTGGCGCGCTAATCGTCGGCCCCAAATCGTTGCTGCGATTGTGTTTTTATTTGCACAATAAAGTTCAAATGTTTTGACAGTTGCGACAGGCAACGGACGTTTTTGTTTCCTAAAAGCGATGTCAATATTGATCTTTTTATCTCGAACACAAGGCATAAATATTTGAAGGCATTTTCTTACTTCGAGGGGTGCTTTAGTTGAATGACTCGTTAAGTAACAATTCTCAAATGATCAACACAATTCTGTTTGCCGTTACTACAACAGAACGCTGAAAATATTAAAATTCAAGATAGAAACCATTTCTCTTGCTCCATTATGACAAAAGAAACATAAGACATAGAAAATAAAATTTTAAACCATGAAATAACATGCATGAAATACATCTGCAAACCTGAAAAAATCCTATTTGTTATTTTGTATGTATTTATGCAATTTTTAATTAATAGCTGAAGTAATATCGTGTTTTAGTTGAAATTATCATGATTGAGATCTAGAAGCAATTAAAAGGAATGTTACACAAATATCGGTCAAGAAGCGCTGCCGTTGTTTCCATTCCATCTAAATAGCAAGAAAATAAGGCAAATGGTTTTTCCTCAACAAATGAAACTCCCTGATTCAACAAGGTAAGCTCAAAAATTGATAACAAAATGTTACAGTTGGCTGATTTATAAAAATGTGATATCAGTATCTTAATTGTGAAAGCCGGCAGTGCAAATAAGAAATAACGATAACTTCCATCATTTCTTCTTATCAACATTTCAGCTTCGTTAGTGAACGTAAAACCAATTTTTTAGTAACAGTATCAATTAAATTAAATTTGAACCAGGGATAGCTAGTATAAATGTTTATGATATCGATCTGTAAACGTCAAGAATTTACAACTCGAAACTGAGTGGAGCAATTTTATATGCCTGGTTTGTGCTATATACAGAAGGTACAACACTTGCATTACTATTAATGTGTTTGAAGCAAAGAACAAGTCTATCAGTAGTGCAAAATGAGAAAAAAGTTTGTCCAAGCCTTAGACAAAAATGATTTAAATTAGTCTCGCGATGATTAATGTGCGATTTTGCATTGTTTTTTTAAGCAAAGAGCTGGTATATTAGTATTGCAAAATTAAAGACAAAATAGTCATCCAAGCCTTGGACATAAATTATTTTGATAAGGCTGTCGCGAAAATCAGTGTGCAATAATTTACTACTCGAAATGTGGAAAAATATTACAGGCCTTACTTGTGTTATACTGAAAATGCAATAAGTTGCATTGCTCTTTGAAGCAAAGGGCTAATCCATTAGTATTGCAAAATAAAAGACAAAACGGTTGTCCAATACTTTGGCAAAAATCATTTTAAACAGCTTGACGTGATAATTAGTGTGCGGATGCAATATATAGCCTTGGGATAAACTGTTCCTTCTCAGTGCCGGTCAAGTTTGCACAAGACAGACATGATGGCACTGCGAAAATTTCACTTGCAATAGACATGCAAGCAAAGTAATTTATGATTGTGTATTATAGATATTGAAAACCATCACAGTGGCATATGTATGTATAAAAACCTTGTTATTTTAATGTTTTTACACTCGAAAAATTAAAACGGAACGCATTTGCTTTGTAATTTGCATATCGATATGTTAATGAAATCCCTTTTGCGTCCAAATATAAATAGCCAGTCAACGGAAATTTGAAAAGGATATACTTTTAATTGGTGCTGTTGTTTTTTTGAGCACCCGAGTAGAGGAATGTTGTCAGCAACAACAAAAATCCTTTTATTTGTTCTTTATTCTTACACGACGAAATTCAACCACACGCTCGTATTTCTTTGTTCTCAGCTTCCACGCCGAGCTTACATTGAAAGCTGCCAATTTGTCCTCTTATTCCAATCATCAGTTTTCTATGTATGTTGCTTAGTAGTATGAAAACATTGGTGCTATAAAGTTGATATATGCTAATAATAATAATAATAATAATAATAATAATAATAATAATAATAATAATAATAACAACAATAAGCCTTTATTTATACACCCTAAAATAGACGCAGCAACTGATAGAATGATAACATTTTATTAAGTAATCTTTTAACTACCTAACTGTATATAACTATTTAACTACTATCTTGTCTAACTATTTTATCTGTTATGTCTAATCTTATCTACCTTAATATCTGTCTATATCTAATAAAAACTATCTGCCTCTCTGACTACAATCCATCTTAAAATAGTAGAGCGGGAATCGAACCCACGTCTCCCTGTACTCTATAATCAGGAGTGCTAACCACTACACCATCAGGGACCACTACGCTGGCAATGTATAGGAGTTTCATGACAGTCAGTTGAGTTGGTTTATAGTCAGTGCATCAGGATTCCTGTGTCCAGTTTTATTCATTCGAATAAAATGCAAGTGCAGCCAAAAACAAACTATGAATTCATAGATTAACGAAGTGTTCCAATTAATGAATTCTGGTAAGAACTTCAAATATAACTACATAAACTTTTGGTAGTTACGTGTAATCCCACACTTGGTCGTGGCTAGAAAGGATACCTCAGAATGCGTTTTCCGAGAAGAGCCTGGAACCAATTCAACTTTATCCCTCACCCCGCTAACCCCAAGCCTAGCCCTAACCCCAACCCTAGGGGTTAGGGATGGGGTTAGGGTTAGGTTTCCGAAGATTCGATTAAATTGGTTCCAGGCTCCTCTCGGAAAAAGCATTTTGAGTTATCTTTTCTAGCCACGACCGTATAACCGTTGAGCTCCTCGGGATAGAGCTTGGTTGTGTTTTACTGCGCATGCACTAAATGTAATTACAACAATATAAACGGAGTGTTTTTTGATAGTTATGGTATGTATGTCAACGAGTTTGTTTATTTGGCCTGGGAAGACTAAATACCTTTGATGTTTGTTGCATGTCTCCTCCAATTTTAACGTATTTCGAAGTAACGATAGTCAGTTTGTGTTGAATTCATTCTTAGTAGAAGAGAATGCACGGGCTGGTAGTAATATAAGTAATA
This sequence comes from Palythoa caribaeorum, assembly GCA_026546465.2. Taxonomy (NCBI): domain Eukaryota; kingdom Metazoa; phylum Cnidaria; class Anthozoa; order Zoantharia; family Sphenopidae; genus Palythoa; species Palythoa caribaeorum. The sequence goes on along the minus strand of JAOCNB020039573.1, from coordinate 6,349 downwards.
TCGTTACGTTAAAGGGATCCAAATGTTTGTTTGTGTCCCAGATACATTAAAAAAACCGGTCAATATCACATTTTTGGTCGGCTCTCCTTATTTTAGTTTATGTTATTTTATATGAATCACGATATCAGGCAACCAAACACTATAGAGTGACTTGTTTTTCAACCATCTGCAGTGAAACTTCATGCAAAACTGCCTACGTTAAAGTTATCAATCTTAGATTTTCATAATTAAAAAGTAGACAACATCATCATTTCTTACGTCATTAGTTGAAAATTCTTTCGGGAAACAATTTTAATTTGAGTCGATTCAAGTATAACTCCGGCATCATTATTTAAAAAAATGAGTTTGGTGAAGTTTCATATTTTAAACTACACGAACCAATATTTTTAGTGGAGTTAAATGTTAAGTTTTTATGATGCGCAATTAAAGAAGTCGTTGCATTAAAAATGGCGCGCTAATTATTGGCCTTGAATAATTACCTACGTTTGTGGTTTTGTTTGCACAATTAAGTTCAAATGTTTTGACAATTTTGACAGGCAAAGGAGGTTTTTGTTTTCCAAAAGCGATGCCAATATTGATCTTTTTATCTTGTACACAAGGCATAAATATTTGACGGTAAATTTTTTGCTTCGAGGTTTGCTTCAGTTTATTGACTCATTAGGTAACGATTCCCGCACTGTCAACAAAATTATCTTTGCATTGACTACGGGAGAACGTTGAAAATTATAGAATTCAAGATACACAAGGTCCTTGCTCGAATATGACGGGAAAAACTGACATAGAACATAAAAGAAAAAATTTTAAACCATAAAACAAAATAACATGATATGTATACGTAAATCTGAAAAAAAAAATGTGTATATGCAATTTTTAATTAATGGCTAAAGTAACATCCTGTTTTAGTTGAAATTATTTAGAGGTAATTAAAAGGTACGTTACACAAAGGTCGGTCAAAAAGCGTTTCCGTTGTTTTCATTCCATCCAAATAGCAAGAAAATAAGGCAAATGATTTTTCCTCAACAAATGAAACTCCCTGATTCAACAAGGTAAGCTTGAAATTGATAACAAAGTGTCACAGTTAGATAATTTATAAAAATTTAATATCAGTATCTTCAATTGTGAAAGCCGGCAGTACAAATGAAAAATAATGATAACTTCCATCATTTCTTCTTATCAACATTTCAGCTACGTTGGTGAACGTAAATCAAATTTTTAGTAGCAGTATCAATTAAATTAAATTTGAACCAAGGATAGCTAGTATAAATGTTCATGATATCGATCTGTAAACGTCAAGAATTTACAACTCGAAAAGTAGAGCAATATAGACCTGACTTGTGTTATACTGAAAGTGCAGTATGTTGCATTGTTCTTTGAAGCAAAGTACTAGTTATTAGTATTGCAAAATGAAAGGAAAAAAATAGTCGTCCAAGCCTTCGACAAATCGAAATAAGGGAAAGTATGAGCCTGGCTTGTGTTATAATGAAAGTTCAAAATGTTGCATTGTTCTTTGAATCAAAGGCTTATCTATTAGTATTACTATTAGTATATTGCAAAATGAAAGACAAAATGGTCATCCAAGCATTAGACAAAAATGATTTTCATACCTCTGTCGCGATAATTAGTGTGCGATAATTAACTACTTGCCATCGAAATATGGAAAAGTATAAGCCTGTCTTGTATTATAATGAAAGTGCAAAATGTTGCATTGTTCATTGAAGCAAAGGGCTAGCTAATTACTCTTCCAAAGTGAAAGACAAAATGGTCGTCCAACCCTCTTAGACAACGGTACTTTTAATTAGTCTGCGGCGATAATTAGTGTGCGGACACAAAATCGGGAAAAAATGTTCCTTTTGCAGTCAAGTTTGCATAAAGCCACTGTTAAGCTGGTGTTACACGTTGAAACTTTTAGCTGAAACTTGTGTGCAACAACGATGCGAAACAGGTTTCACCAGACGTTGCACCGTGTAACATAGTCGGTTTTGTGAAACTTTTTTAATTTTTTGTTGCGAGACAGGTTTTACGAAAAGTAGATCTGCTTTCTACTTTTGCAACAGTCACAAAGATCGCTTTTGGGGGAAAAAAAAAGTTTCACCGTGTAACATCACTTGGTGAAACTGCTCTCGCTCGTCGTTGCACATGAGTTTCAGCTAAAAGTTTCGACGTGTAACAGCGGCTTAAGACAGATAATTATGATGACACTTGGAAAATTTCACGTGCGATGAATGTGCAAGCAAAGGGATTTATGACCGTGTATATAAGTTTTGAGAACCAACTGAATTGCATGGCATCTATCTGTATCTAGAAACCATGTTATTTTAATGTTTTTACACTAGAAGGATTAAAACGGAACACACCTGCTTTGTAGTTTGCTTATAGATATGTTAATGAAAATCCTTTTGCGTTCAAACATGTAATTGTAAATGGCGCTATTGTTTTTTAATTGAGCACCTTCAAAGGAATGTTGTCAACAACAACTAACAACAACCCGGCCATTTATTTCCCTTTAATTATTCTCATACGACGACATTCACCGTTCATATATTAACTATTATTTTGTTTATTCTCAGCTTTCGCGCCATTCTTATATTGCTGGCATGCAAATTTCTTTGCAGTTCTCTATGTATATAATCATTTAATGCTTTAAAAAGCCATAAAGGGAAAAACCGCCAGGGATGCGTGACACTTGTACGTAAATAACTGATAAGGTGATACTCGTTCAAGAAATATCAAAAAGTTTCAAAAATGTTTTCAAAACTTTTCGGGTTTACGACCCTTCTTCAATGTCAGAAAAACCTACGCAATATAATAGATATCGTAAAATAAGAAGCTCGGGGGCATGTAATATAGTGCGCGCAGGATGTACATAACGTCCGAGTTCAAATGTAGCTGAAACTGATTTAATTCCTTTCGGTTGAACGGTGCCTAGTTGAAAAATCAACATGCACCAAACAAACTTATTCTTGCACTTCTTGAGGACATTAAACTGTTTTTTAAGGTCTTTCGGGACAATACAGTGTTTGTCTCTATAGTGCTTGCCAATGGAAGATGATTTATTATTGTGCTCGCTCGTCCCGCGCGCTGATGCAAATGCCTCAGTGTATTTTTTATTTTGCATCACACAAGTCGCATTGAAATCTGTAAACAACACACAGTAGTGTGACCACCGGTGTGTTGTTTACAGATTTCAATGTTATGAACATTGTTTGTATCAAGGAAAATTGAAATAATCTTGACAACTTTTTAAACAAGTACGATTTAGGTTCTATTGACTTCTCTACATCGAGTACGTGACTAACTGACGTTCCCCAGTTGATTTGCACCGATAAGAAGCTCGACGTTTTGAGGGTCGTTTTGTTATTTTCGAAATTACAACGAATTAATCGATCGCATCATTCTAATTGTCAAACAAACAATCCTAACACGTGAGAACATAAAACACAGTGCTAAGCTTTGAAACCTATAAGTCTTGATTAAAATCAATAGCTAAAATTGAACATACAATAGCGAAAGCCAGGAGGTGGGACATTTATTAGTTTAGAGCAGTACTAGTGGAATGCTATTTTTAAATGAAAGCTTTTTTAAAAACAACCATACATAGTTTTGAAACCAGGTTGAGGATCGTAAAATTTACATAATTTTATGGTCTACTCGTGAAAGCTGGACAATAAGCAGGTCAATGCAAGCGAGATTTGAGGTAGCAGAAATGTGGTTTTTAAGAAGCATGTAAGATTAAATGGATGGACAGGGTCACGAACGAAGAAGTGCTAAGGAAAGCGGTGACTGACAGAACTCTTATAAGAACTGTACAAGAAACACAAAAATATTTTTTCGGGCATGTCATGGGGAAAGATGGGTTAGAGAGGTTGGCTATTTTAGGGACGGTACCTGGGAAGGGAGGGCGAGCTAGGCCTAGGAGAAGGTTCATGGATTTTATGTGCTAATCCCTTTAGGATGTCGCACATTGAGACTATTCGTAGATCACAGGATAGGTAGACACGCGTGGATAATTTGTCGCCAACGTCCATTGTTACGGCACTATTATTATTATTATTATAGTACATACGTGGACGTGGAGTGTAATCCAATCAAATAGGTAATATACGTATATCTATCACAGTAATATCCGTTAGGAGTATAATATATAAAGACAGACGTAAACAGCATGTAACCTTGTATTATAATGAATAAAAAAATCTTTGAAATGACAAATTTTGATAAAAAGCAGCAGTTCAGGAAGTTTAAAACTTAATTACGTACAATATTCGGCTTATCTACAAGCTAGAGCGTTTTATTTAACAAAAATATATTCCTAAGCAGTGTATAAGACTGTGAGACAACACGACGGGCATTTCAGCACACGGGGGAAATGTAGAATTCACGAGCCACATGCAAATGTTTTCTACATTTCTCGAGCGTTCTCAAATGCCTGGAGTGTTTTATCACAGTCTAATACACGTCTTAGGCTTCTTCTCTGATTTGCCATGTAATATAGATAGAACCTTACGCGCGCTGCCAAAAACAATAAAAAACCCAACTTTTTCTACGTTTTATATTCTGATAAAACATGGGTATTTGACCAATCAGAGCGCGCGTAGGGTCTTATCTATATTATATAATACAAAGTATCTCAAAGAATAAATGTAAAATAACCCTCCCGCCTCCTTTTTATACACGGATCTTGACGAAAACTAAGTTAATATTCTTTTATTTGGCCTAATATTTGTGTTTATATCTTAGTAGTCCACCCCAACCTCGTTTGACTTGTGAAGGCACAAAGTGTAACCCATCTCAACCTTCTCTTAACCATCGGCGCTCGAGCTCTGACCCAACAGAGCTCGTAAAACTCCAACGCTGGAGTTCTCTATCAAGCATCGCAGACGATGGTGAAGCAGAGGAGAGCATGACGGGAGAAGACCTCACGGATGGCAGTAACAACTACAATGTAAGTATAGATTTTTAGTTCAGTAGGCGTAGCACATTTGGTAAGTGTGCAGCTTTCTTTGCTGGAGGACCCCAGTTTGATTCTCACCGACACTGTTTCGAGTTTGTTTTGATCTGCGCAGCTTTAGCTTTAAATACCTATCAAATGGAGCAATGACGGAAAGAAAGGGTAAAGTGCATTGAGGACCACAAGGTTATCAGTTTCCAAGTACTGCAGCCTGTTAGTATGTGTAATCGAATGGTGACGAGTGAAATTAGAAAATAATTTCATGCGCACGTTTTCAAAACACTGATAAATTCCCGAGACTTTAGGCGAGTGAAATTCGCTAGAATTTTGACAACACGCAAGTGAAATTATTTTCTAATTTCACGAGTTAACATTTTAATATATTTTAATACTGTGGCAGACAAATTACGGCTTACAATTTAAAAGACTGTAATTCAATCATTATATTATTGAGAAACACGTCGAACTCTCTTTAAAGTTTCTTAATTCTCAGAAGTAAACCTTTTCAACCAAACCTTTTTTATTCATAAAATGTTGCTAGATATTGAAAGGCTGAAGGGGAACTCGACTTGTTCACTCTCTAATCTGGACTTCTTTGTCGTCAATGATGTTGCTGAGTTGTCGCTGCTGAGCAAATCGGCATCACTTGAAACTTGGGGTATTAATTCCAGAAAAAGCAACTTGTGTTCAAGTAAGTTTTCATTTACCATTGCGTGGTCAGTTTCAATCGCTTTATTTGGGTTTTCCGCTGCAGATTTAAAGGAATTGACTTCTTCCTCGCTAACTTTTTTTTATCTGGGGACGCCATTTTGAAACCGTTGCCATGGCAATTTCATATGTGAAATTACAAATTATACGAATGAAACTTCGCGTCCAATTTAAGGAGTAATTTGTCACCCCGGCATGGTATTAGCCACGTAACAACAACAAAAGTTTATTAATAAATAAATAATGTTTATCTTTATCTTTACTATTATCTTTTAACTTTTACCTTTTACTATTTCACCTTTTACATTTTATTTTTTACCTTTTACCCTTAAATTTTTAATGTTTACATTTTAACGTTTTCCTTTTAACTTTTAACTTTACCTTTACCTTACTTGTACCTTTTAACTTTAATTTTTACCTTCACCTTTTAATTTCTATCTTTTACCTTTTACATTTTATTTTTATTTTTCTTCTTTTACCTTTTATTTTTATTTTAAACTTTACCTATACCTTAACTTTTTAACTGTTACTTTTATCTTTCAATTTTTACCTTTTACATTTTTACCTTTTTTAATTTTAATTTAACTACCTTTACCTTTTTATTTTCACCTTTATTTTCACCTTAGCCTTTACTATTATCTTTACCTTTATTTTTACCTTTTAATTTCTACATTTTACTTTTTACTTTTTTTC
>JAOCNB020039477.1:0-13232 GCA_026546465.2 Palythoa caribaeorum | reverse complement strand
GCCGTTTTTTGCTAGTTTTCGACATTTCCAGAAACGGTGACTAAACTTTAAACGCATTTATCGCATTCAATACTGTACTAAAATGCACAAGGTATATATCAAATTGTAAGTTAGAAACCACTACATACAATGGCTCGTGTTAAAGTCTAATAGCTTTTTTACTTTTTATTTATACTGAATCAACGAGGAGAACTTTTTTTGAGCCACCCCGTATACTTATTGCATGGCCGCAATTCCCAAAAATTCCCAAACTCCGTCTAAGCTAAATGTATGTCTCGAATAGACATTTTGAATATTTGCTGTGAAACATGCAAGCAAATCGCAAAAACATTGGTCTAGTGAAAAGTTTACTATTTATTATGTTTTGAAATACTTACAGCCGTTGAGTTGCAGCCAAACACCCACAGCAGATCATTGACATCGTCTTCTGTCACTGTTTCATCCATAGACACACCAAGCTAGAAACAAGAAACGCAGAGCTGCTAAATACATCATAATGATTACACGTCCGAGAAAGGAAAACATCGTTCGATCGGAAGTCCAGGTTTTGGATTAAAAACGAATTTAATCTTCAGCTTGAACAATATTCAACTTTAATTCCAGTCCTAATCATGTTAAGGGCGTTAACAAGTGCAAACATAAACAAAGGCCTCAAATCCTCCAGAGATCTTGAACTATTCTAATTTCTAATCGTATTGCATCTCTTTGCTTATCACTTTAAATGCCTGAAATCCTCTCGAGACTTGTAATTCTTTATAAACAACTGAACTTGTTAACGTGCTTTAACATGATTATGACTTGAATTGAATTAAAGTTGAAATACCGTATTTCTTGGAATAAACGCCGCACCTGAGAGCCAAAATATTAATAAACGCCGCCCTCGAATAAACCCCGCACCCTGGAACAGACAACAAACTGAAACATCGAATTGATGGCGTTTGGTTTTTAGAAGCGCAGAGCGGAGTTGTTAAAAGTTTTAAAGACACAGAAAAAAATCCGCAACACAGATGTTTTACGCGTTTAAAAGCGCAACAAGTTGTAGCTTTAAAACTGTAAAGCTTGATCGGTACAGCCAGACAGAGAACTGTATCATTTTTCCTACTTTTCAAAGTAAAGTTACGGTTGGTTGTTTAAAAAAATAAACAGCATTTAAAATAACGCCGCCCTCGAATAAACGCCGCACCCAAATAATGAAAAATTTAATAAACGCCGCGGCGTTTATTCGAGGAAATACGGTATTTCATCTCAGTTCTATTTGAAAGCTTTTTTACCTCATCGTGTAATTTGCTTGCAAGCTGCCGGGCTACGTCTGCTATAGTGTTTTACGGCTATATATATATTTTGACATGTAGGAAAGTAGAGCATTTGCTTGGCAATTTAAAGAGGTACATTTTGACTTTGATACATTTCGTTCCTCTGCTTCGGCCACATTTTATAAGCGTCTTCATTGCCCAATATCGACAGTTTTTTCTATGAACTATGGTGTGTATACAATTTCCTTGTTACGTTTGGTAATGTTCAGTAGTCGACATTTACACTTTATGTACTTTGTAATTTGGAGTGAACAAAATTATGGACCTACTGGTGACAAAACAAGTGAGCTTTCGCGTGAAAATCTGATATTTTCTAATGTGAAGATAACGTGCTATCTTAATACCTGAAAAATTAACATCACTGTTGTTGTTATTGTTACTTTTCGATGCAACGCCTTTGACAACGGCGTCTTTGCCAAATTCATTGGTGTTTGTATAATAAATAGAATATTACATGGCTGCTTGAAGTTACAAAATTTTCTTCTCGAGTTGAAAAATACTTTTTAACACTCGAAGATAAAATTTCGTATCTTTGCGTGGTCAAATAATATCCTCCAGATGTTTTCAGTTCTGATGCATTTTTGTCGTAACAGCGGGAGCTACAGGCTTAGCTTGTATTCAGACATAAGTTTTATATTTTCACATCAAACGTTGTGTGCTATTTAACATAGAGAATTTATGGCTTTTCATATGTGTTTTTAGTAATTTTAAAAAGATAGTCGGCGGATCTCAAAACGTTAACCTTGACGTCCTTGACAGCGTGCAAAGATTACAATTACAAACAAAAAAAAAATTATTTTGTATCTAAAGCCAGCAAAGGCATTTTGCAATTGAAAGAAAAGCACAAGGTTGGCACTAGATTTTTATTAGCACAATTTTGTTGTCAGCTTCTCTGAGTCTGAACTAAGTATTTTTCAAGTTATGAAGTATTCAATTACAGTAAATAATATTGATTTCTCCAAAGTATTGTATATTTATTTACCCGAGCTACTTGCCTGGAGTTGTGGTGCACTTTTCATGTTCTCAAGGGTGAAAGGTTGTTAACTATTAGTTAAAATGTGTTTCATTACAAAGGCGTTTGTGCTTCATTAAAATAATAAAAGATAATATCTGCCCAAAAATATTAATTTATGAAAAATAATAATCTTTAGGTTGCTACTGTTTTGGTAGGAGTTGTTTGGTTAAAGTTTTCATTGAAGTAAAAATGAGTTCTTCTCCCTCTGATTATCGCAAGTGACTCAGGATTTTTTTCTTAGGATAAATTCAATTTTAATTCAGGAGCACTTTTTTTCTAACTTTATAACCAAGTTGCAAACGTTATAAATTTGGTTTTTTTTTAAACATTTGCCTCAACCCCATGTATAAGTTTAAATATTTATCAATTCACTGAAAACCGAAAACAGACATTGTTGTCTCCGAAAAACAGAAACTTATCTAATCGGAGAATTTTACATAGTTTCCTTTTTTATCTCGCTCGTTTACAATAAAATTATAAATAGCGTATGCTACCAGTCTCTCTCTTTTCTTAAGTCTATGGAGGATTTAAAACGAAAATTTGTTGACTATGTATACGGAAACAATCTCAGTTTCGCCTCTCCATTTTTGTATTTCTTGATCATATCTGAAGAAAAGACAGACTGCTCACCCAGTGTAAATAGAACCATGAAGTAACCTAGTGACAATAGATCGTGTCATGAATCTCGCAGGAACAAAGCTTACAACTGCAACTAGTGCATGGCTGTCAAAACTCAGTTGTACTTGTTTCTATATATATATATACTCTTACACACGAACTCTTAAACAAGACCTATCATTTTGTTGTATTGTTTTAATAATTTAAAGTTTTCTTAAGGAAGTATAGAAGTAAATTTAATCGTTTTTAGAATATGCAAGCGGTGAATATTTTTACATTTTCGTCGGTATAATGAATGCATTTGGTGAATATGTCGGAAGAAAGGTTTAAAATCGAGAGTTAAATCATTATTTTTATTGCGTCCCGGATTCATGATAATGCATTCAAACGACAAAGTGACCGACCGCTCTTTTCTTTACCGTGTTCAGCATAAAGATGATAATAGATCTGTTGGACCTACACCATGCATACAAAAAAGAAATAAGCTTTAAGATTGACAAGTTATTTTTATTTTTTAAATTTGATACTTACCTTTTTGGTATAGATTTTTTGGCCTCTGTTTTAAGTTCATGTTGTGCTTGGAGACGACATTTTAGAAGTTCTGTTGGACATAAAACAAACGATGAAAAGAATGCCGCGCCACTGCCAGCACAAGCTCGTTCGAATATGGACAAGTGCTCAATTTTCTCTTTTCCTGAAAGATATTTCACTGCAGACAGACAGCGTCCATAAAACATGAACAAAGTTGCATTCTCTCCCACCATCGCGGTCAGTGCTGGTATTGAACCAGCGTAAAGTCCCCGCAATCTTTCGACCTTCAATGTAGACCAAAAGCAACAATACCAGGTTTTGTGGATATGAGGAAAAGTTTGCATTTTCACTTTTACAGTATCAAAGGGTTGGCCTCCTAAGACACATGCTACTCCTCCCAAAGCGCCAGCGGTTGTATCTCTCACCATTCGTTTGAACACAACATGGCCCTCTACAGATGCAGGTGATAACATTGATGATGGTCGCTTGTTTTTCTCCAAGTTTTCCATTTGAAAGGGTTTGTTCTATAAGATAACAGTCTTCTTGTTCGTATAACAAAATTCGTGAAATTTTTAAAGAACAAAGTGTCTTTTTCATTCACAATTTTCAGTGCCTGAGATCTTTATCTCCGTCGGTAAAACCTTAAACTGAATAAGAACTGTCATTGAAATCGCTAAAATACTTGAATCAGAACTATCAATACATTTTACATGGTAACAGTAAGTACGTACACGGGAATGTAATGCACTGTTACCACGGGAGATTGAAGCACGTGTCGGCAAGTTTTTCACCAGCAACCACATGTTGTTACTCAAAGATGATTTAACTTACTTCAATCTTAAGAGAACCGGGGAATGGGATGCAATGAAATACCAATGCGTCAATTTTACAGTCACTGAAAAGTGGCAAAATATCCTTGCAGCCTCTGAACTGAGAACAAAAATTTAACTTAAAATTTGCTCTGTAAAGGTCGGCATCGAAGTTGTTGTCTCTTTTACTTGCATTGTTTATTCCTGAAAAACATTTTTGAAATGGGATTAATTTTAGACTTTTAGCTTCTTAAATGTAACAGATCAAAAAAAGAAAAAGACGGGAAGCTAATATCTGTATGTCACTGTACAAACTTACTGGCGATGCTTTTTGTGTCAGCGAATATAAAGTATATTTGCGGTGAATGAATGTATAAATAGTTTGAGCGCGCACCTGCGAAAGAAAACCCCGAAATTAAAACAAAAAAAGATACGAAAAGGCTGGTCTACATTCACGAGCAAATTATTTATGGCAAAGTTTTTGTGACTACTTATTTGTCAGTGTAGACGATTAAACAAATGTTTTTGGAAAGTTTCCTCGGTCGTGCGAGGGTTATACGAATTCGATCAGCGGCGAAACAAAATAGCTTTATCGTGTGGCCGCTAAGCGGGAAGAAGCAAAACAACAAATTATGCTTCCTTTTATTAGAAACAGACGTGTCAATTTTTTGGCTTGTGGGTTGGCTTGCGATCTTATGTTTCAGTTCCGCTAGGAAAATTAATAAAGGAAGCGAAGGTGACTCGTCTTTGCCCCTGGGCAACCCAAGAATTTTTTTTTGAGTTGTCTACCAGAGCAAACTGCAGATGTTGCATTTGTTTGCTCTAAAAATACTAGGACGCTTGTTTTATCAAATGCATGCAAGTGTCAAAAAATCTCTCAACATGATAAAAATTCTTTGACACAAAAACTTTATCAAAAAACAAAAATTGGTTTCAAAACCCCATGACCTCTGCGATTCAATACATTCCTTCGTGATTCCCAATCAAGTCAAACTCAAACTGGTAACTTTAAAACCGCACTTTGTTTGTTCCGTTAGACCTATTGTCGACACACCATTCTGGAAAAAAGGGGCTGTTTTCATCTTTATCTGGAGCTTTTTGAATTCGCTCCTCGAGAGAGTAAAAATTATAGTGTGGACGGAGTCCTTACAACATAAACGGCTGAAATCGATTTAGTCACGTGTTATGTATGTATTTCAAAGCCATGCTAGGTGGGGTGTTTAAGCGATTTCTTCTGCTAAATATTAGAGTTATTTGGACAGAGAACATTTTACCCGGGTCGGTTATTCCGCGTTAGTGTGACCAACGGAGAACTTTTCCTAGTTCATTATAGACGGAGGCAAATAAAAATGTGCGTTCTCTTAAAACTTACTTGGTATAGTGTGAACGAGGCCTGGTAAAAAAAAATCCCACTCCAGATTAATTGCCTTGAAGAACTTGAAATTTGATTAAAAGGAAAACATTTTCCCGGTAGTAGAAAAACTAAATTAATCCTATAGTTTGTTACTCGGCATATTCGATCGCTCAATCCTGGGAATCAATTTTGGTTAAACTGATCCATCCACGCCTCTCTACCCGGCTCTCGAGTTTTAAATTTAGATATTGAACAAGATTTATAAACAGTATATGACTTGTTTGAAACATGTATTTTTAACAGTGCTTGGTATTTTTTGGGAATGTGAATATTTGAATAAATTTCCACGCCCAGCCTCTCAACTCCGTCATATCTAATATTGCCGGAACAAGATATAGAAACAGTATATGGCTTGTTTATCACATTTATTTAAGTGCTTGACATTTTTTTTCTAAGGGCTATACTTTCCACTACTTCAGATATTTATGCTTGGCATGCTTGACGTCATCGTAATTAAAAATCATAGAAAGGAAAATGACATAAGATAGAGCACTTTTTCTTAACTCTTTTCGAAGAAAAAAAATAAGTCACATTGACATTGTTTGACTCTCTGGTTTTTCTTTACACCTACGTTTACTGTGTCTATACTGCCGGCTTACTCAGTTTTAGTTTTACTGCTACTGCTGAAAAACTATTGACAAAGTTCCACGCTACTGCAGTCACAAAATGGTCTTAATATATGGCTTACTTTTAAGCTCTGTTCAACAGTTCCATCACTGAAAAATCCACGTCCACTGGTGCAACGGGAAGAGGAAAAGATGCCTTTGCACGCACTTCATTTTCCCACTTGTGTTCTTTGAGAACTTTATGAAATTCTTCGCTGCAGCCAAACACGTTGGAGAACACAATCAATATCTTCCCAGTCTCCTTTAAAAACTCTCTTGCTCCGCTGAGGTAGCTGCGCAGACCTTCATAACTGGGATCGAGTAAGGCTCTCTCGAGGCCTCTCGACTGAGCGATAGAAGCTTCTCCAAACGTACAAGGATACACCCAGAAGATGAGATCAAATTTTTGGCCTTGGATTTCGGGAACTTGGAATACATCACCGGCCCCGATTTTAACTCGATCTGCGACTCCGTGGAGAGCAGCGTTCTCAGTAATATTTTGAACGGCGGCGGCGTTGAGATCGGTTGCCCAAACGCGGCAATTTTCCGCTGCCAGAGCGGCCATAACCGCTATGTGACCCGCACCAGCTCCGATGTTCAAAACTTTGAACTGATTCCCTTTTGCTTTTTCAGCTTCATGTTTAACGATTTTAAGGCATTCTTCGGCATTAAAGCTTGAGGGACCAGGTGTGAAACTTGGATCAAATACTTCAGGAAGTAAAACAAATTTCTTTCCTAAAATCTCGATCTCTTGCTTACTCGTTGTCTTCTGTCGAATTGCAGCAACGAGACCCAGGCAAGCAGCCTGCAAATCTGGTTCATCAGTTTTCTCTGGTGCCATTTTTCAGCATCAACTCTATGATTCTCCTGTCTAAGGCGACCAGAATTAAATGATTTAGTTGTTACAGAATTTCATATTTGTATATTGTTCACTTATAAATATTAACGAGAACTCACGTCGTTTTAATTTTTCTGTAGTGCTATTAAAAGTCTAGACGCCAATATAGAAACCTTAATAATGCATAACCTATAAACTAAAATATCAGATTTAAGACATGAGGTCTAAAGAACTTCCCTTTTATGTTGTTGCTTCTATTGGCGTGTTCGCAAACCATACGTAAAAGAAATTACAAATTTTATGTCCTGAAATTTCAAAACAATCGATGATGAGACATGTTATAGTGAAGACGTACGTAGTGGTGAGCAAGCAGAGAATTTAAACCATGTTATTGTTAGTAAAAAAATGTTATCGCATCACTGCACTGCGCGTAACATATTGCGAGATATTGTATTAATAACAAAAGCTAATTAGTTTACGCGTGTGACCAATAATTATTCGAGTACCAATATTATTGGTACACCATTGGTTGATCTGATTTAATCGTTTGTAATTGAAAAGCAATTTTTCATTTTCAGCATAGCAAATAAATAAATAATATTACTCGTTTTATTCTGCTTGAATGAAGAGAAGTAAATTTTTGTCGACCACACATACACAAGTCTTGACTACCTGGAGAAAAAAAATTCTTTTCGCGATCAAAAACCTCAATCTGATATTTTTTCACATATTTTGCGGTCATCGTCGACATAAAGAAAATTTAAAATCAAATAGTTTATAATAAGCTAAAAAAAGTCATATGCAAAACACTGTTTTAGGTGTGTCTACTTTATCATAAAGCCGGTGAAACAAAACCATATTGAGTTCTTCAAGCAAATGAATGTTGTGAAGTTTTAAACGGCGGTATTCAACTAGAAATGATTTGACAAGTTGAAGAGCCTTCAGTTAAAATTCCTTTCACCTAAAAGATCAAAAGGTATTAGGTAAGCAAGATATAATGTCAATGATTAAAGATTTTGCTAAAACGTTTAAGCTGTTGTCACAGCTGGCAACAATTTCATCGCTTAAAAAATGGTGATTCTTTAAATGCACATGCTGTATAAGAAATATCAAATGCGCACATTCTCTTAAAAATAAACTTACAACTGACAAAGAAACTGACTATGATTATAATTCTAGGCTCAAACAAAGATGCACAAATACAATATATGCTTTTTATAAGAACCAGTGAAATTTGCAGAGGCTCATTAATTTTAAATTTTTGGCCACTTTACTTTTAGCCTCGGTTTGTTTTTAATTTGTCTTGATTTCTTTGTGGGTTTTTTTAATTGAAGAAAAAACACAGTAGAAACAAAGTATTGAAAAACGAAACCACAGATATATTGTACGGTTGAATTCAAAGACGAAACTGCCTTCATTGTTTGTTGAACAACATCCTCCCCAGTTTCCTTTTTGAACATAATTTATATATGTACTAAAATAATCACTAATGAAATGAAGTTTTTTTAAACTGAAATTTCAACTAAATTTAAATGGAAATTGAAGCAAGTTCAGATTACACTGCTTTAGTTTCGGCTGCAATTTCTATTGGCCAGAAGGGGCTGGACATCAGCTTTACTCTCAACCAAGCGGTGAGTTTCAAGTCACGTTTTCCTTTATCATTTGCAACCAAAGAACTCTCTTTGGAGACAAAAGATAAAGGCAAACAAAGGAGTGGCAAAACCACAAAGGCTAATTTGCTATAAAAAGTCAAACCATCAGAAACTGAAATATGCATTTATAACTACTACCATATGACACTTTGAGTCTATCAAAAAATGTTCCTAGTTATCAAACATCGGCCTGAGATTGTTCTTAAATTGTGTTCAAATTTTGTCCAATCTTATAAAAACCGTGAAGTCACGACTTATATGTACTTTTGCTGGCGAAAAACACAAAAATACACATTGTGCAAATTACTGCATTATTCATTAAAGCGCGCGAGCCGAAGATTTTTGATTTTTTAACTAACGTTGTTAGTACGCCAATAAATACACAATTTCATTTGATCAACTTTTTTTGAAAATAAGATCAAGTAGTGTTGTTATGTTTTAAGCATCTTAACTTTTTTTATCAGTGCTATATTTGGCGATGAAACTACTTGTTTTTATCTTAGGCCAGCACTGGTCGTGTTTTCTTTTTTTTTAAATTATCTTTTCAGCGGTAATAAAATATTTATCATGCGTCAATCTTAAAACCGACTTCCTACCCTGGCCTGGAACACAAGCCCGTCTTGACGCATACACACTTTTCGTTATGTATTTTCCACAATACTGTACAAGAATGAACAAAGAAAACGAACAAGTAACAATATTCGACAATTATACAAAGTCAGTCTTAGAATACTTCGTCTAATATAACTCACAGAAATAAGAACAAATTTAGAACAAATTGAGGCTGAAGCAGCCAAAAAATCAAGAACATTGAGCCTCGGCAAAACTTTACAGGTTCTTATAAAAAGAAAAGCGCGTGTCCGTTTTTGCTTGCTAATTGCTAGTATGCAGCATACAATTTTTATTACAGGTGTTAAAGTTTAAGAATTTATCAACGACGTGGAATGCAGACAGGTGCTAATTACGTCAATCTCATAGGCTAAACTTTGAAAATGGACCATATACCTTCATAAGTATGGTATTTTTTTCTTTGTAGTTCACTCATTCATTTCCTTCGATAGTGGATAATTTTCTTAGTTTAATTCAAGAAAAATTCCAAGTATTCCCAGTGGGGAATATGGAAAATTAGAAGGTTTTCTTGATTGGATTTAAAAAATAAAGTATGTTGTCCGTACCTTTATAGCATGAGCAAACGTTTGGGAGAATTCGATAACGAATAAACGGATTTAAGAAATGAAATTGCAAAAGTTTAGGAAATTAAGAGTGACTGTCAGAGAAAACCAGGAAATATTGAAAAATCTCGAAAGATGGTGGTCCATCGCTTCTCATCAAACTTTTGCTGCAAGATACCCTTACCCTACTGACAATCAAGATAACAATTTTGCAATTGCCTTAATTGGTTTTGAATATGACCACCACCCCCCAAAGAAACTACATAAAAACACCCTTCAACTTAAAAATCTACAACATGAGGCATCAGAGAATCAGTTCAAGAATTTTTGTATTGAACAAGCATGGGCAATCTTAGACATCAAAATCGAGAGCAAAAGAAAGCTTATGGACAGTCTCTTAGCGGAGATAACCTGTCAAAAGAGATTAAATCCCTGACAACCTACAGCACAATATTACGCAGACACGTCAGTGACATGGAAGACAATGGCTGCTCCGCAACAAATTCTTCAGAGTCTCCATTCTTTATGTCCCAGCTTTTCTCAAAACTTGATCCAAAGGACAATGTAGAATACGGACGAGAAATGCAAAGACAAAAGGGCGAAGAAGCCGTTTTGATCCTATTTGAATGGCTCCACCAAGAAACAACTCTCCGGTCCGGAGGAAAACCTGATAACGACGGAGAAGACAAAGCAGTTCAGAACAAACTACCTGTATTTCAACGAAGGACAGATCACCACGCCTTAGAAAAGCCCCTGGCAGACAGTGAGTGCATTCTTTGATGTACTACCAAACACCTGCAACAAGCTTGCCCCACCAGAACTCCTCAGTAAACCAACGTTGGTATGTCGTGAAACAGAACCAACGATGTCGCAAATGTCTAAGATCTCATCATACTAATGATTGCCACAGAGCCGACGGAACATCCTTCGACAAGTGTAAAAAGAACTTCACAGTGAAAGAAAAGAAGATCCAAACCAAAATGGCAGCCTAGTTAGTGCGTTGTCGTCTTCTCACAAGTCGCCCTCTACCAGCAAAAACACACTAGAGAACACTCAGGATCAAAGAGAGAAAAAGGAGTCAAGCGTGGCCTAGTGGTCGGGGCGCCGGACTTGAATGCGGTTGACCCGGGTTCAAGTCCCGCTCTGACCACTAGTTGGGTTTGTCTTCAGGTAAATCCCAGAGTCAAATCTACCACGCTTTGTAAATAGCCAACTGGTCTGCCTCCTGCCAAGTGGGATTCTTAATGTGTTGTGTTTGTGAATAACACTGAAAAGCTCCTTTCGGGGAGTTGTCATTAATAGGTCTTTATCTTTGAGTGGCTGGTCTCTGTCCAATACAAGCCATTCATGTACTAGACGTCAACGGAGCGCCAGAGAATTTACTCGCGATAATTGAAAGTGGGTCTAATACAATTTTTCTATCAAAAAGTGCGGCTAAAAGATTTGGAATTAAAGGGATCAAAAACACATCTGACCATGAACCTAGCAGGAGGAAGTTCAAGGTCAGAGGACTGAGACTTCTTAGAAATCACACTCATGCCAGCTAGTGATTATAGTAGCAAAAAGACCACCTCGGTGTTTACAGTTCAAAGACCTTGTAGCAACGCTAAGACGGTTTCAAAAAAGGCTTTAGAGAAATATGAGCACCTCAAGTCAGTGTCGGATAAACTATACCTTTCCGGTGGAACCGTAGATCTTCTCATTGGAACAGATTTTGTAGATGCTTTCATCGACATCCACACTTTATCTGGAAAAACCAGAGAGCTCATTGCCAAGAAGAACTGTTTTGGTTGGTATGTCCTAGGGCAGTTTAGCTCAGGAAGATAGAAAAAACCCCATTCAGCAAGATCAGCTTGAAGTCAAACCAACACAACTCTGCACCTGCACGGAAGAAACTCCTCGAGAGAGCAAGTTCGTCAAATCACTTGCAGAATCAACAACGCTAGTTAATGGGCGTATCCAAGTTAGACTGCCATGGAAAGAAACTGGTCCCCCAAAGAAAAGCAATTACGAAGAAGAATGCTATCTTCGGAGAAAACCTTCATCAAACGAAATTGTTTCGACGTTGAAGAGGAGGAAGTACGGAAGCTTGTTGAGCAAGAGTTCATCAGCAAAGTACCAGCAGACCAGATAGACCATAATAAGCAAGAGTGGTATCTTCCAATACTGGCTGTCTTCACACCAGACAAGTCAACAAAAGTTCGCCTGGTATTTGATTCTTTTTGCAAAGAGCACAATGGTTTGCCTCTCAATGACCATCTAGAGAAGAGCCCAAACTACATTAACGACCTGTACGATATTCACATGGCATGGCGATGGAACAGTGTTGCCTACTCAGGTTACATTCGTAAAACGTTCAATCAAATTTTAGTACATCCCGATGACCAGGTCTACCATCATTTTTTGTAGAGGAAAAGTCCAGACGACCCACCCACTGTTTATTAGTGGCTCAGGCTTAGCTTTGGTGATAAACCAGCGTCAAATATTGCAGCCAACGCAATCAACACCTTAGCAAGAATCTCACAAGAGCAGTTCCCAGAAGGGGTGAAGGAACTCAAAGAACATGCCTACGTCGACGACATTGGAGGATCCAAAGAAACAAAATCCGAAGCAAAGAAAGTCATTGAAGAAATCGAAACAATACTAGCCAAAGGTCAGTTCCAAAGTTCCAAATAAAGTGCTGGCACTCTAACAGCAGGTCCATCGATCAGTCAAACAGAGAGCAGTCTGTAGATCTCCTCGGACACCGATGGAACAAGAAGCAGATGTCTTCACCTTCAAAAGGAATGAAATCACATCTTTTCATCAAAGCTTAACAAAACGAAACTGTCTGGCTAGCTTGGCACAACTCTGGGTCCCTATTGGTCTCGTGTCTCCTGTCACAGTAAAATTTCGAATAGACTTACAAGAACTTTGGAGCTCGGGCTTCAACTGGGATGACATTCTTCCTAACAATGCCCAACACAAGTGGAGGAGAATTTAGAAGTGATGAATTACCTGCTGTCCTTCGAATTTGAGCGACAACTGAAACCTGTAAACTCTTGTGGATCACCAGAAATCCATGGATTCTTTGATGGAGGGGAGTTGGCCTATGGTGCAGTGATAGTTCTCAGATGGAAACTAGAGGACGAATCCTACAAGTGTACTCCAATGACGATTAAACCTTTCGTAGCGCCTCTGAAGAAGACGTCCATCCCAAGACTTGAGTTACTTGGATGCCTAGCCCTCACCAGAATGTATAAGACCTGTACGAAGGCGCTTGACT
>JAOCNB020039374.1:0-13233 GCA_026546465.2 Palythoa caribaeorum | reverse complement strand
AGTTTGTAGTGCGCCCAAGATTTTTAGTTGTGCGCCTAAAATTTAAGCTGTGCGCCTAAAAATTGAAAACTAGTCGCACAAATGCGCCTGGAAAAAAAGACGAACTTTGAGCCCTGACTATTACCAGAGGATGATAATGAAGTCCAGTTGTGTTTAGACACATAAGTCAGTACACTATATGCAGATCTAACATCCTCGTTAATATAGGTGAACTTGTGACAGAATGGTTCGAAAATTTTTGTACTAAGGAGAAATTCGCGCGGTGGCTATCGAGAGTATAGTATCAAAGATTCCCGTTGATGTGGGAAAATATGTGACAAATTGATTCGGAACGACTATTAGGACTATGAGCGCGAGAAGTAGAATTCATATGTTTAACAATTATATCCCAAAACCAAAGTGTTAACCTGTTAACCATGGGGCCAAAACTACTACCTTTCGATTTTTATTTTCCACGATTTGACACTTTTTTGATGAAAAGAACGAAAATCATAAACCGAAAGACTCACGAAACAATTCAAGAGGCAGCATATTACACTGTCTGTTTGTTCACACAAACGTTTAAACTTTTATTATAAATCAGCCACTTTCTTTATCTGTCTATGAGAAAAAGACGAAAAAAAGTTGTGGTGTTTGTAGCAGCCGTTGTTCTTAGCTTTAATTAAATTCATTGGAGTATCAAATCCCTTTCAAAATAAATGAAATGGGCGTGGAAAATATAATGAGAGATCCATCTCGCGGAAATGGCAGATCAAAAAGAAAACTCGACGGTAAACAAAGGACAGCTTTTGAACAAACACGGTTTTAAAAGCTAAATCTGAAGCTAAGTTACGTTTGATGCCATTAAAAGAAATTTTGAAGAGTTTATAGCGTGGGTTTTGAAATGGTTTTCTTATTTACTGACTGCGTTATGTCCACACTTCAGTTTTCAATTGTTATAGTTCTTATGGAGCGCAAATTAAAGTTTTATCAATAAAAACAGAGAGCTCAAAGATGGTCTATTGTTTGCAGTTTGTAATTGTGAGAATTTCTTCTGTTTATTCGCTGAATTTAATGCACAGATGGTTTTATGCTACTTGAGCGATATAAAGAAAATAACGCAGAAAAGAATTTGTATTTGTACAAAATATTTACTTATTACTCCGTCTCAATACTTCGCTGTCAAGTTTCATTCCGTGTAACTAAGCTACCAAAATCGCAGCCAACTATCTAACAGCAAGGTTACCAAATATTTACCAAGAAATAACACTAATAAAAAAATATCAATCGAGCACGGTTTACAGATTTTTATCACTTCTCAGTCTAAAAGATTCATGCAAAGTTTTTTTCGGGTAACATCCGAACTAGGAATAAACAGATTGACAGTTTTGATAATATTGAAAATCAACCGAACAGGAACTTTATTTGTATTAACTAAGCAACGAATATGTATATAAATCTGTGTACAGAAAATCGACATTTTCATTTGGTATGTTTAAAATTTTTAAATAAAACACA
Source organism: Palythoa caribaeorum (assembly GCA_026546465.2). NCBI lineage: Eukaryota > Metazoa > Cnidaria > Anthozoa > Zoantharia > Sphenopidae > Palythoa > Palythoa caribaeorum. Next base: position 11,736 of record JAOCNB020039374.1, on the reverse strand, counting down.
ACGCATAAGTTTAAAAAAAACGCGAATTGACGAGGAATTAGTTTGGCGGGTGTTCAAAATGAATTGTGACTTTTTGAGGGGACATTTTGACAGATTTGAAAGAAAAACTACACTGGGAAAGATTTGATGATATTTTCTTGTTAAAGAAGCCATGAATATCGGTTGTGTTAATAAAGAGAAAAGTAACTGGGTTCATAGAAACGGGAAAAAAGGTCGGATAGCAACAGGTTTTCCAAGGATTTTTGCTTTTCAATCTTGCATGATGCACTTACTTTGGAATTATACACAAAAGTTTTGAAACACGCGACTCCACTAAGTTCTATTTTAAAAGCGTTACAAAACATTAGCGCGTTTGGGAGATACGGTACTTAATACAGAATTCAGTTGAATAAACAAAACAAAATTGTGTTTCAAAATCGCGTTTCTGATACGAAAAATCTAAACAGCTGATAAGAAAGCAAAACTGAACAATACTGAATGTTGAGCTAACGAAGTTCGGCCAATTGTATATGAATCTTCTTTGTTATTTTAAAATTTTGGGAAGCTATATCCTCCACTCGATCGGACTTGTTACACTGTCATGTCTTGTATTGCTCTTTTTGACATGTATTTTATCTGATAGCCGAGAAAATATGGCAAAAAAAATAAAAATATGTAACAAATTCTTAGAACGTTCGTATTTCATCGTACACGAAACAGTTCTGCGTAAGAGACAGATGATAAAGTTTATTATCAGCTGGGCTTTTTTGATGAATTAGTTTTGAAAATTTTCACCATATGTTTAAACACAGCGTATCAAGAAGTGTTTACTGCTTCACTTCTTTAGGTTAATTTAACTAGTGCTACACGTGTGACGAAAGTAATTCGGAGACAACACGACTTTCAAGTCAACCTCGCACGTTGAAAAGAAAATTAATGCGTGAGCGATCTACATTAGACGAACAAAAACTTATCGTCCTTCCCAAAATCGAATTTGCGATTTACTGAGACAAAAAATGAAATAAGCCTTTGTGGCTATAATTAACTTGTTGGTTTTATTTTTCTTTTATAAATTTTGCAATAACAAGTTTTGTTTTCAATTTATTTTCAATGCTCTAGCTAAAATCTCGCGTTGGACACAACGAACGACAATTTTGACTCGAACAACCTCTATTGAAGTAACAGTTTTTACAATTAAAATCTTTATCACCTCTTCACAAGACCTGTTATCAACTATGTAGCTAGCAAGAAATATTAAGCTTTAGAGCTATTCTCACCGATAGTAATCCTCGCGACACAGAATAATCCCGTCTTTTGTGAAGCACGTGAGTTCGTTGTGAAGTCGTAGGTCGCATTCATCGCATTTCAAGCAGTCAACATGCCAACTTTTATCCACTGCCATCAAATAGAATCTATCGCTGATTTTCACCCCGCAGCCGGCACAAATACAATGTTTGTCTTCCACACTCATCGACTCGATTGCAGGCATACTCTACGATAAAATACAACCCCATGTTTAATATATACTGTAGTTTAACAAAACTCTTAACAAGTCGAGTAAATTGAATCATGTAGCAATAAGTTTTATTTGGTTATTGAAGAGTTGCTTTTTGAGATTTGTGTTCATTTATTGGCAGTGTATATTGGAAGTCGATAAGCAAATAAAACCGAAGGCGTTTCCTTGGCTCTTTCTTTCATTTAAAGAACTTAATTCAAAGTGTTATTGTGAGTTTATAGACATAACAATGGTCGAATAGTCAGTGTTAAATAAAAGCGACTTGTTTTGGAAAGAGTTTGAAATTATTTTAATTCAACATCAAAAAAAAATTTTTTAAGTGTTTACAAGAAAAAGTTACAATTGACACAAGGAAATTTTTCGTTCTCCATTCTCGTGAAAATATCAGTTCTGCCTATTAAAATAAAATGATCCAATCCAGTAAACTTCTAACCTTAATCAAATAAATTTTTGTGAGAAAAAAACCGCTAACGATTTAATTTTCAACAAAATGAAACACATTAATAGCTCGGAGAGCAAGCTTTAAAGCACAACTTAGTTACTTTTAATAGCAGGTCAAGTGGCGAGTCTGTACTCGAGTGAATATTCACATGAGCGCGATTAATTGCAGCTTTATTAACCCCACAGTTGGTCGCTGCTACAATTACGTAGTTTAATTTGATGTATGCTGTTTTCATAAATTTAAGCAACCAAAGTTTGTCCCTCACCTCTTTACTTATCTTTGTAGGTCTTCCTCGATTCGCATTTTAGCCCAAATAAATACAATCTTCCCTGAAATGTGCCCAGTAAACAGCCTTTAAAATTAACACTGTTATACCGACTGGCCAATCAGAGAACTCCTCTAAAGAAGATTGACACGTGTACGAAAGTGAGGATTCTGCTGCGGTTTACTATAGACACTGTGGACTTTTCAGAATTTTCGGTTTTTTTCTGCGATTTGTTTGCGCAAAAGTGAGTACAGAATTGAAGACCGCGAACTGACGGACATCACAGTTTAATCAAGCGCTGAATATAAAAGTGATTACAAAATCTCAAGGGTGCGAGAACAACAGACGTGTTGGATTAAGAGAATGTGAAAATAAGCGACTGCTATGAGCGATGGGTTTTGTTCTTAAAAGGCCTACTGTTTTGGTTGTTCAATAGAAACAATAGCTCACAGTAAAAGCACTTTTCCTGCCATCCAAAACGCTTTCATCCCAAAACAATACCTCTTAACTACGCAAAATATAATGAAAGCAGGGTTGTCAGTCTAAAATTAAACCAATTTGAATTCGCAATGTCAGTGTCAGTGATGTCACTGACAAACAGTCTGACATCAATTACATTTTCACTGTCAATCAAGACATTTCTGGCCTTGTCCTATTCTGTTTCCAAGATAAACTGACAAAATTATTTAATCCTAACCGTCATACACAACTCCTCCAAGCAAAATCTCGTTAGTGACTTAAAATACTTTTCGCCCTATAACATAGTATCAATTCACATTTTGTCGGGAGCAAAGGTTTTCAAATCAATTTGTATCGTGCAAAAGTAACCTTGAAAGAAACGTCTGTGTTTTCTCAAAGTTAATCAAAACCACTTAAATATTCTTATTGTAGAATATTCTTTTATATATGTACATTGATATATTTATGTATGAATACAAAGATTAGACGGCTGGAGTCATTGTATCAGATAGCGAAAGCGAATGTGGCTCGCACTTAGAAGTGTGTGGTCATAATACACATAAATGCAAGGTATATAAATCATACAAACCTAGAAAATCTAAGTAACTTTCTTAAATTGCGCTTTAATCTTAAAATTTATCTAGGTGAACAAGAAAAATATAATACATTGCACTTGAGTTAAAACTTACTTACAGTAGTAGTCCTAATGAAACTTCTAAGATGTGCGAACGTGCACATAGTACAAATGTACGAAACAGAGAAAAAGAAGTCACTTATATTGACTCGGCACTTTATTACAAAACTTCCTACTAATAGATTAAACATCGCACATATTGCAAAACCAGGGAAAGTGATATTTAAAACAGAAACAAAAAGCAAAAAAACACGAGAAGATTGCTTAAACCGCTCAGAAATTTTAATTCGATTTGTTTTTTTATGTTCAGGGTTTTGTAGAAAGTCTTTTGAAATCTTTTAAAGAAATACGGACGTCGAAGTACACTCGAAGCTACAACTAAGCGTAGTTTAGCTGTTTGAAAAGCAATTGGAACTAACCAAAAATTATTTCAGTGCTCAGTTTTGGCTCTTCCGGACTCGATTTCATGGATAAGTTTAGAATTCGCGTAAAAATCAGTAAACCTGGTCGCATTAATGTATCCTTTCTCTGGAGACTCATGCCACACTGAGATTTTATTCAAATTAACAGAACACTCCACCGCGAATTTATATCTTACTCATCAATGCCAAACTTTGTTTCACTTATATACTTAACAAATGCCGACTCTAGAGGAAATAAAATATTTAAAAGCTGCTTTTTCAAAATATTTGTGGGGCTAAATTAAGAAACGAATCGGTTGGTTTCACGTCCCATAAATGATAAATCTCGACACATTTTGTCATATTTAAGGCCGACACATTTCCATAAATTTTACTCAAACGATTTTAAATAAAGAAGAAAGTATTGTTATCCACGATTATCGCAAAATGAAAACGTCAAAGATAAATTATGATCCATAAAAAGACAAAAAATCTTTTATAATTATCTGGACTTAGAATCTTTAATACAACATACTTAGTGTCGGACATAATCTATCTCATGTACTTGGTGTTCCCGCAATTTTACTGTTTACAAAATTTAGTTTCAAATCGCCACATAAAAGGGCGAGTGTATTTAATTCAGTAAATACCACATACACTCTGTTATCGCAGTATATTAGATAAAACTAGAGCTAGAAACAGTTCTTTCGCAAAATATGTTAATAAAGAAATCATTTTGAAGGGTTATTTCTCAAGCTTTGTTGAACAGCGAATGCTACGGCTAGTCAACCAATTCCTATATTTTCTTCTATTTAAGTCGAATAAAGTAAGCAATGAAACTGATACACTTAAATATTGTCTTTTCTAAAAAAACTCTTTCAATTGAAAACTCAAAAATTTTAAACTGCAAGAAATTCTTTGACAATCTTACCTGAAGATATTCTCAATTGTTGTTGGAAAGTAGACACAATTTCGTGACACTGCATAGAAGCCAATCGCACAGTCCACAAGCAAAACTTCCTTCACAAGACACCAGACCTCTCCTTTAGAACGTAAATAATTTGCGGTAAGAGCAGATGTGTTTTGAACCACGGGAGCCCCTAAAAAACTTGCCCCTTTCATTAAAATGTTCGAGTATTGTCATAAACAAATCCATATGGCGGGCTTGCCTTCGAGACCAGCTGAAAATTTAAAGCAAAAACCTGCATGCTAAAGATCCATTTATACAATTTCAGACTGACTCGAAAGAGGCCACTACTTCAGCTATCTAGCGAGTCAAAGATTTGTTTAGATAATAAATTTCCGCCCGCACTTAACTCGCAAACGTATCTAAATGTACCAAAAAAACGTTCAAGTTACAAAATACTTGACTTAAAGAACGTGAAGAATAAATGTGCACGTGGCTGACAGAAATCTGTCATTGTAAAGGGAGCTTTGTTTCCGTTCATAGGCAACTTTTATTCAAACGAAACACTATGGAACAATAGTGTTTACACACCGCTCTTGGCATTATTGTACGACCTCTTTGCAAGTTATTGGAGCTGACAAACACTGCTTTTTGCGTTTTCAATCTCATTTCACTCAACAAAGAAGCGCATTTTAAATTGAAGAAAAAGCTATGCATTGTTAACAAACTCGCTCTTCATTCAAGGCAAAAAAGCGTCGTGAACTTTTTGGTATAGGTCTAAACATTTTTGATACATTTTCGTTGTTACAGATCTATCCATATACGGCGCGTAATTGATGCCGGGTTGGCCCAGGGATTTAGTATTCGAATTCGCTTTCAGCTCTTTCGTGTTACTAGAGTTAAACAACGTATCAGACAATTAGTTGTTCAGTCCACCTTCGAATTCTTGTAGTTTTCAGAGCTTTGGATTTGCAACCCTGATAAAAGTTTTATTACCGCCATTAACACAGTTGGGCGCATATGTTTGCCAACATCCAATCTAAACCAGGGAAATTGATTAACAGCGAGTATTTAATTGAAAGATATACATACAGTGAATTTGAATAAAGTAATCTTGACTAGCGTTATGCCCACAAGCTTTTTATTTCTCGTCATTCGCTTCGGTTTTTCTCAAATAGCGCTATAGGTTACCAGCAGGTCTGTTTTACCTTTAATCGGCCGCACTGAAAGGCTAATTAGAGCCTCGATGTATTTGCTTCTATTTCGTATTCTTATGCAAATCACAAATATATTCCATAAGAATGAAGATTTATTTTGACAATGCGTTCAAACAAAAGATTTCTTATTTTTAAAAATTTTTCTATATAGAATTTTTTCATATCACACAGCCATATGTCGCGTGGTAGCACGTGCCGAAAATATAGAGCCCGGGGTCTGTTGAGCTCAGAAATACTTACAACCACATATAAAAAATTCTGCTCTACCATTGAAAATCAAAATTAAGGCAGAAATGAGTGTGAGTCATTTACTACAATTGTGTTAAATTCTAAAAGTTTTTCTTTATCAACGAAAACATCTCGGCTCGAGTTTTTTCCTTCCTTAATGGAAAATAAACAGTGCGTCCGGAAAAGTGTTGTAAGATAATCGACTTGATACAAGAATCTTCGGACACCAAACTATTGACGATATTTAAGTGAACAAAGATCGGCTATTAACAAATACGCGGATAAAAATTTTAATTACCGTTTCTTGTTGACACAAAAACACTAAGATATAACGCTTCTTTTAAAAGCGTTTCACGTTTTGTAACCTGCTTTGCAAGGATTTAAACTCTTGGAAGAAAACTTTAAAAAGCTTGAATTCGTTTCTAAAACCTTTTCTGGGTTTGGTACTAATTAATAAATGATATACTTTTAATTAGCTGTCCACAAATTGTGACATTTATTTCAACATTTAAGCTGTGGGTGATCGCAAAGAGATGTTCCACCTGGTCGCTGATAAACAAAATAATGTAATTACTTGCCAGATCCATTACCGTATATTAAAATGAAGAAAAAAAAAAACTAAATTAATTTCATCAAACTTGCCTGTAAATTGACGTATCTACTGTTGTCCGCGCAGTGATTACTCCGTGGACAGAGAGTCGCGGCTGACACTTCAAATAAAGTAAATGTTTACGACGTAGTTAATTTTACTAAAACTGGTAGAGGAAAAATACTTTTTAAAAAAGATAAGATAACAGCTTTAAAAGGAAAACTGACTATTGTTCAAATTTTCAAGTGATACAAAGATACAGTTATCAAAGGCTCTGTACAGATAGGCTGGCCAACAGAAACAAAGAGTTTTAACGGATTGTTTTATCGATTGAACGATTGTTTTTAAATTCTTTTTACAATCTTACAGAAACATGAATTTCACTAAATCTGTTCGAAAGATTGTTATTACAAAATAAGATCATTTAAAAAAGTTATGGTCATTTGAGACTGAAAACACAGTTAGTTTAAATAAAACTTTAAGAATTCATGACTCTAAATAGCTTTGTTTCGTGACGAATTCGATATAATGAATCGACCTTAAATCTCCATCACACGACAAAAAAAACACCGCTAAAGACATCTTGGTTGAAACAACTATAGTGCGTGTAAAACTAAAACTTTATGGAAAAAAAAAGGAATTTAAAACAAAAACTTTTGTTCAAGATTCGATACTATGAAACGAACTACTGTCTCATACATTGCTACAATGAAACTTGTTTCGTGGTTGTCTTAAACTTAGCTATTCGGCGCCAGGGAAACGACAAAAATATCATTTGATCTAGTAACGGTTAGTACTTAAAAGCAATGACAAAATAAACGCTCTTTTTATAATATACATTTTCCGATTTGTGCCGGTCAATAAATTCTAGATTAAAGAACCTTTGCAATTTCGTCAAACTGTGAAAAAAGTAAAATCCGAATGACATCTTACAAAGTGTAGACTTCATTTCATGCTGCGTGTAATAAACTCTGATTGAATTTAAATTTCTGGCAAGTGTAAACATTCCGTTGTGAAATTTTAGATTATTTATTCTTCGATTAGAAAAAGAGTATACGGATTTAATACGATGCGGAAATTTACGATACGGTTAGTTTAAAAGCTTGGCCGCATTCCCATAACAATAAAATTTCAAAATATCACAATTTATCGAATAATGCAGGAAACTTGTCTAATTTTCAAGGGACGGCAATAAAACACAGTATGCGTTGAACAAAATTCGACCGCACTTTATATGTAGTGATCAGTAATTTCCAGTGATTGACTATATACCTTCTTTCCCCTTGAGCTTTAAGAAGGACTTTTTTGCAATACATTTTTAAGATCGACATATATTACCGAAACGAACACAAACCGATTAAGTTTATATTAATTTTGTCAATTAACAAATCTTTGAAGCGCAAAATACTGAGGTCCACCAATGCGTCCAGTCGCATAAACTTTTATCATTCAACGAGGTGAGAAAATCACTAGAAAAATAATATTAGAATTACAATACTTTGCCCACCGAGATAAACTCTCAAAATTGTCAGTAATTTCAGAATTGTTGTTTTCTAGTAAAAATTGATTTAAGTTACTTCACCAACTCTTTGACATAAATTATACAGCTCGAAAATAAGCGAACGCGCGTAATTCAAGTACTCGCTTTTTTATAAGAACCAGTAAATTTTTCCGAGGCTCATTATTTTTAATTTTTGACGATTTTAGCCTCAATTTGTTCTTAAATTGTTCTTATTTTTGTCAGTGGTTTTTATTGAAGAAAAAAACAAAATTAAACAAGGTATTGGAAAATGAAACGCCTTGTGTCACACATGTATTGTATACGGCTGAATTTAGAGGTGAACTACTTTCATTGTTTGTTTGTTGAGCAGTCTTACAGTGAATCTTTTTATGTTGTGTGAAGAATCGCTAAGTTTTAGTCAGTTTTCTACCACAAAGACTTTCCTAGTTATCAAACCTGAGCCTGTTCTTAAACTGTTCTTAAATTTTGGTAAATTTGAGCCTCGTTGTTCTTATAACTGAAGTTGCTCTTATAAAAGAAAAAGGGTGTATTACACACATACAGCTCGCAGGCAAAAACGCGCGTTTTTGTAAAAAAAAACTCTTGTGTGAAAAAAAACCCACAGCAGTCCTTATTCTTATTTTTCTCTTAGGCTATCTCCGATTATTTTTGTTAGTCGTCGACTGACTCAGCCCAAAATGGGTCGGTCGATCGGCAAAAAACTTTAAAAAAATCGAACTGCATGAATCGTCGGAAGCACTACAATGTGCGAGTTGTGTAACTGTTGCGTCAGGACGAAAGTCAGTTGCATACGCCCTCAAAAGTGTTGTAAAACAGCGCCTAAAGTTTTTGAACCAAAAATGATACTGACAGAATGATGGAAGCGAGCTAAGAGATCGGCAACTACGAAATTCTTGTGTATTTTGTTCAGTTTAATTTGATTCGATTTTCTTTTTTTGTATTTGAAAGTGATCTATGTCAGCTATACAGAGACACCTTTTTCAACACGTTGCCGAACACAAAAACTCGGCAATAGAAAAACATTTTATTGAAGTTCACGGGAGTAACCATGTACTGAATGAAATCCATTTCAACATTTTGAAAAGTGTCAAAGCAGATTTTATTGCTTAGTATTCGAAATGCTTTATCTCAAGAAAGCCAAGCCTAGTTTGAATACCAAGATGGACTCAATACGTACGAAACTTTTTATTTAACCTGTAACATTTTTCTTTGTATACTGTTTCTTAATTAGCGATTTATTGTTCTTGTTAGTATTTAATACTTGTAACTTAAAAACTTTTTGTCTTGATGATATTATGAAAAAGTTGAAACGTCTCGCGTTTGAGCTTTTGATAATGTTTTTAAGTAATGTTTTATCGCGATTTTTTGATAATCTAAAAATGTTTTTCCAAACCATTATTATTCATATTTCAATTTCGTTTTTCAAAATCTCAAGAAATTTGGTCGGTGGACGACGAGAAACAAAAACAAAAGGAAATACCAGGAATTTGCAAGGAATTCCAGGAAAAGTGCTAACCCAGTGACACATTAAGAGTTCACCTGGCATTCAGCGTGTGACCTGATCACAATCAAAACATTTTATCAGCTGTCCTGTTCCTGGAATTCCTCTTGGGAATTGGTCATTGATCTTGTTAGGGAGAACGCGAAATGCCATTTGAACTTGCAAGGTCGCGACGCACCTTATGAATGATAGATAGATATAGATATACTTTTGTTGTTCCCCTCAGGGCTTTTCAGCAATAAATAACAATGTTTATAGTAAGAATAAAAATAGTTTTTTTTTAAATATAAACTGTAAAATGTTAAAATATAGAATGGGAATGGCTAAAAATACTTACTGATTCTAATCTATACATTTACAAGAAAAACTATGGTTCCGCAATTAGGATCTTCTTTAAATTGTGTTTAAAAGTGAATGATAAATGACTGGCGACCTTTGATGTACACGTTTTTATAGTTTTGTTATCCCACAAAATTGCTTCACCATAGTTCAAACATGTAGTCAGATACATGTTGCCTGAATTACTGTATGTGATTGGTCTTGTGATTAGAACCTGGATGACGTGCAGCTGTTGTTGCAAAGCCGGAAACCGCTGAACATTATTTGTTTTTATTCGAGCTTGTAGGTCTCAGTCATGTTTTACGAGACAATATCAACCGCAATGTGACTGTTGGATTACAATATTGGTCTTCAGGTAATATCAAGGCAATATTGACCACAATGTGATTGTTGGGTTACAATATTTGTCTTCAGGCACTACCAAGGCAATATTGACCACAATGTGACTGTTGCATTACAATATTTGTCTTCAGGCAATATCATGGCAATATTGACCACAATGTGACTGCTGGGTTACAATATTTGTCTTCAGGCAATATCAAGGCAATATTGACCACAATGTGACTGTTGGGTTACAATATTTGTCTTCAAGCAATATCAAGGCAATATTGACCACAATGTGACTGTTGGGTTACAATAATTGTCTTCAAGCAATATCAAGGCAATATTGACCATAATGTGACTGTTGGGTTACAATATCTGTCTTTAATGGCCAGCTTATCGGTTTCAGTCATATTTTACCAGGCAATACTGTCTGCAGTATGACTTGGTTACGATATCTGCTTTTGTTTGAAAACTTGTACATGTAGGTCTCAGTCAAGTTTTACAGGCAATATTGACCACGATGTCCCTGTTGGGTTACAATATTTGTCTTTAGGCAATATCAAGGCAATATTGACCACAATGTGACTGTTGGGTTACAATATTTGTCTTTAGGCAATATCAAGGCAATATTGACCACAATGTGACTGTTGCGTTACAATATCTGTCTTCAATGGCCAGCTAATTGGTCTCAGTCATATTTTACCAGGCAATACTGACTGCAGTATGACTTGGTTACAATATCTGCTTTTGTTTGAGCACTTGTACATGTGGGTCTCAGTCAAGTTTCACCGGCAATATTGGCCGCAATGTGACTGTTGGCTTACAGTATATGTCTCCAGCCAATATCCAGGCAATAGTGATCCCAATGCGACTACTGGGTAGCAATATCTGCCTTTATTTGAAAAGTGGTAGGTTTAAGTCATGTTTTACCTGGCAATACTGACCACAACGTGACTGTTGGACTATACGTAGAACACTCCATTGAAACTCTTGGTCTGGTATGCTGGTGGTACGTTGACATGGCTGTAGGGACACTGTGAAAAAGAATTAATTTTAAACTTTAAGTATAACAAGAAACAAATAACGAAAAACTTCATTTTGCCTTACGGTCGTTGTATCAGCAGCGAAGCTAATAATTCTAAAATCAACACGACAACTCTTAACCTTGGTGGTTTATTTTCAAATGTTTCGGCATACCTCTGCCATCATCAAAGGTTGGCCAATGAGGTTTAACAATAATTTTATTGCATATTATATATTTATTTTTTTATGTATTTATGTTGTGTCTTCAATTAGCTCCAAAGCGAAATATACTGACACATAAATAAGTTAATTATTATTATTATTATAACTATTAGTATTATTATCATAATAATTATAATATAATTATAATAATTATTATTATTATTATTG
>JAOCNB020039281.1:0-13244 GCA_026546465.2 Palythoa caribaeorum | reverse complement strand
TGGCAGAAACTTGAAATATTTTTACAAATTTGATTTGCACATCAATATTTTAACACTTATTTGGCATATTTTAAACCAGCTTTGAGATTGAAGAGTAGTAATATTATTTCTGGTTAAAAATCCTGCAAATTCTACTGCACGTACATGTTTAGATTTTGAGTTGAAAGTAAACCTCGACCCTGAGCAAGTAACTGTTACTCTCATAAAAAATTATTTTAAAAAAATCCTAGTCAAAAAATAACTCCATTTACTAATTTAAGGATTAGAACTCAATATATACTCAACAAAAATAAGGTCAGTGCAAAAACGCGTAATTTGCCGCGTAACAGACATCTCTTGCCGCGCAGTGCCACGCAATTACACACTGGTGCCACACTATTTCCGATTTTTTATCGTGAAATGTCAGAAGCCCTGTGCATGGGATAAATTAGTTAATAAGCAATGCTTTCTCGTATGTATATGGAAAATATAAGTGACGTGTGGCATATTCCACGGTATCCCACTCGAAAGCATTGCATAACTACTATGTAATTTGGATGCTGTAAATTACAAGGGTATGTATTCCACCTACTACTGACCATTTGCCTTACAAACTTGGCATGTTCAAAAATATTTGATTGTTGATGCTTTGATCATTTCCAAATTCTTTAAAAAGAAAAAAAAATTGACATATTTATGAAACAAAGAAAATTAAAAGATATGATTGAACAAAGTTTCTTTGTGAAAAGTTATCAGCAACACTTTTGGATCGAATTCAAAAGCCTACAGGTAGCCCATCAAGCTCGTAAGGGATTTTCTTTGCTAGCATATAATTATATTTTTCTTGTCCTGGGTATCAGGTGAGTGGATTTTTCCACCCCTGCTCCTGGCAAAAACAAAAGGAATTTGATGTGTCACGCTTGTCCATGGGTTTTTTCATATTCTCAGTCAGTCACTCTAAATAACTCAAACAAAAATTGATGAAAGAAAGAATTAGACCTTCAAGGATCTGCAGGCACACACTTTCATAAAATAATTTATTGGACAACTTGAACTACAGTTAACTCTAAGATGCCTGGTTAGCCTAAATGGTTTACAAGGTGCCAGTCTGCTGTGTGGGAGGCAAGGGTTCAATTCCTGACTGGACCCTCACTCAGGGTCTTAAATTGACGGAGAAGCTGCTGCCTTTACTCTAACATCTGCAAATGGTTAGACCTTTGCGTCTTCTCAGATAAGGACATGCAGGCCTTCATTTAAACCAGCGTTGCTGAACTGGGTAAAACTGTTAAAACATTGCTTATTATTTTTACTATTAATAAATTTATTGTATCTTTATTCAATTGTCCTTGAAGAAATTTTATCACATTTACAGTACCTGGCTTTCTCCACGGTTTGTCGTCAACAGTCTCAAGGTCATACTCATAAACTGACACTCCATTAACTGTTCCTACAGCCTCAAGGTCCAGTCTTTTACTTCCAGTGCCTGTCGTTCCTGACAAGTCAGAATTGGAAAATGATAAATACACCAAAATATGTCTATATTTTTACCATCAAGATATTTTATAATTGTATCTTTAATACAAATATTAACTAAAGGAAATACAGCTGTCTCTGGTTTGCAAAAAATAAAATATTAATAACAGCAAAGGGTCATTCACAATTTTTAACATTTTCACACTTTGGGGGGAGGGGGCTTGTGATCAATGTAATAACTATGCTTTTCAGTTTATAAAAAATGTTGATATCAATGATTTTGCTTCAATGGGTTTTAAAATAAACATAAATAATTATGTTTTGCATTAATAGCGATGTGCAGACATGCCAAAAATAGATTCGTCACACTTGGACCCCCCGCAAGGGTTCGGACAAACATTGCTGTACTCATGAGTCAAATTACAGAGAACTGAAGCTGTTCTGAGATATTTTTAGACTCAAATGGTAGCTAGCAAGCATTGCTGTTGGGGGGAATGTAGAAGAGACTCAAGGTATCATGAAAGGTGAAAGAGTATTTTTATCATTTCCAAAGAAGTCTCAAGAACTTGAGAGATGCCTTTGATGGGTAAACGCGTGTGGCTGAGGTAAAGCTTTCACTGTAAATCATGTCACAAAGCACACTTATGTATGCTGCTTGCATTGGCCAGGAGAAGCAGGACCAACAGAAGAGTTTGATGTGCCTTTTAAGGCAACGCTAACTCCAAAAGAGCTTTTGAAAGCTACGAAACCGAAGCGAAAACTACCACAAGAATGACAATCCCCAGCTCACACAAAATGAAGGTGATTGTGTTCAACTGAAGACCGAAACAAAATCGTCGATGAAGCAACTGATTATGAAAAGCTTATAACTTCTAAAACAACGAAGATGATTTGGAAGTGCCAAAAACTTGCGAGTCATCAACACAAACAAATGTTTAATTAGAAAGAAAGCATTCCTCAAGTTGAATGATCAGAAAAATTCTGAGTCATTGACGGGAATCAAAATGGTGCACCCACTTTTCTTTCAAACATGAATAAAAACTAAAAATTGAATGAAGTTTATATAAAGAGTATTTCGCTTTGCATGGTAAGGTCAATTTTGCCTTTTACTATGTATGAAAGAATCAAGTGCTAAATTAAAGTTTGTTTAAAATGTTGTTGATGTTGTTGTTGTTAATTTGCTTCATCTTTTCAAAGACAAAAGTTAGCTGTCAAAATCAAATGCTTATGCAAGTAGAAGTATTGTGTCAGCTGGTTCATCTCTGTGTCATTTAATTTATTTGCTTTTTTGCACTACCAAACTTCTGTTCTCTCGATCTTCCTTGGCTTTTTTAAACCATTTGCAATTATTGATGTTGGCGTCAGGTAAATAGTGATTCCTGCTTGTTATGCAGTCCTTCACATGAGTGATTAGCTCTTGTTGCTTTCAACTTTGTTTTAATCCTCTGCACTTCGACCAGCACTTAATGATGATGATGATGATAATAATAATAATCACTTTATTTACATGATTAATGATCAACAGTATAATACTCTCCACATCTGGTAAATTTGCACCAGGCACAGAGTTGTTTTGGGTTAAAATAACTATTTCTTTTGTCGCCATTGACTCAGTACTGAGTATGCATTTTTGGTTCAAATGACCGACCTTCGTATTGTGTGACATTTTAGTGATGTAACATCCGCGCGCGTTGCTATTAACCCTGCTCCAAAACATATTTATTGAAACAATGCATTGATGATTCAAAAGGTATGGGACATTAGCCTGGAGCAAATGAGTAACTGGTTTGAGCTGATGTCACACAACACATTACATTTCATAAAAATAAGAGATATTATAGAAAATGGAAAGGAATTATAATTTCATGTGATAAAAATGTAAAATACTGGAAAGAAAATGAAAAGTAACGATTGTTTTTCAATTTTTAGAAAATTATAATATCTACAACATGTTTTAAAAATCCCAACTTTTGTGACTTCCTGTGATCCAGGGATGTAGATAATAGCCAGAAGCCGGGAAAATTACCTGGCTGTGAACGCGATTTTTCTGGCTGTAATGCACCTATCTGCGGCTTCCCCCTGGGGTTGACCCCCGGGCTATCCAGGGAGATAGGTGGGAGAATATAGGTAGATTGGAGCCAGTTATTGCCCCTGGGGTCGGGGAAATTTGTGACATTGATTTTGTGACTAAAAAATGGGTTGGGGGATTGTACTAAAATCATTTTCACCAAGGACTTTATTTACCAGGGAGATTGACTATCTGCTTGAGGTAAAGAAATAGCTCTTGGATCACGTTTGATAGTACTTTGAGACCTTTGAGGTTGATATTTTGGGTTGCCTGTGCTATTTGTTATTCTTAGAAATTATCCAGAGTCCTCTTAGAAATGCCAAGATGGCTGACAACGAGTTGAGTTGACATTATCAAGTATGTTTTTGCCATGTTTTTTGTCATTTCTGCATCATATGAAGTTTAATGAACCAATCCAAGACCAAAATGAGGGAGATTGTGGCTCACTGAATTCCTAGACCAGGGGCATTCAAAATGATAACTTCCCCACCCCTGGGGAAAATCATCAACATTGTTTATGAATTTTTACAATCTCCATGGTCAGCCCGGGGCTCAACCCCTGGGAAAAGCCACTGATAGGTGCATAAAGCACTAGTTCTTTCTCCAAAATGCTTTTAAATGTTGTCAGAAATACCCGCCCGGCTGTTAAAAACTTTAGCTACATCCCTGGTGAGCATTTAATTAGTGTCAAAACATGTATTAATTATCAAGGAACAGTTGTGCCAAAGCGTTTGGCAACTGGTCAAGGCATTCAGATTTCAGGCCAAAAAAATTGAGGAGGAAGGGGGGGGGGGGTCCATTGCCCCCCATCCTGAGACTACTAGGGTTAAATAAAGTACATTCACAATCACCCTTCAATTAGGGTCTAGACTGCAACTATCACAGCTCCAAAACACAACAACTGCACTTCACTATGTCTGTGATTATATCTAGGGTATAATACAGCAAACATAAGAAGAAACTATCAGTAGGTAAACTAACCTGGGGTGCTCTTTGATGCTGTACCAGTTCCAACCCCAGATTTGAAGTTCCAGTTCACTGGTGTGCCATAAGGACCTCTGTAGGAAAAATAAAACATTCAAAATTAATATTAAGTATTACTCAAAACTACTTATTGTTGTTTAAACGATTTGTACTGTATATGATGGTGTCTTGGACAACAGCCAGATAAATCAACCAGACACTTAAAAATTAATGTTTCTGCTGTTTACTTTTTTTAAAGAAAAAGATCAAATTTTAAAACTTTTTTCACAGCCAGTCTGTCTTTAACAGTGATCTAACTAACTATTTTAAATTTTGATGTTTATTATCAACTTATGAATCATGCAACAAAGATTCATATCTTGGCTATTTGTTGATGTTTTGAATTTGCACTCATTTGATCTCTTTGTGTTCTAGAACAGTTTGAATTGTTGGGTTTCAAGGAATCAAATGACACAAGTTGCATTGACTGATTGATCAATCAACCATTAAATTCCTAAGGCTAAAACTTCTGATTGTTAGTTTTGTTCTCTCACAAAATTCTCCCCTCTCCTATAACCCTTTCTACAACCCAACAAATTCCTTAGCCCACTGGCTAATAGAGAAGAAGCATCCATTTACTGTAAACTTGCCCATAAGCTGGAGTTGTACTTATTTCTCCAATTGTAACTTGAACATCATCATCGTCATCGTCATCATCATCATCACCTTCTTCATCCTCATTACTCTGCAAAGAAAACAATGAAAACAGTGAGATCCGAGTGCAAAATGGAGACACATCGAGGCAACATAACTTTCAAACTTTGAAGCTGACAAAATACATATACCACATAAACGAGCTTTTGCTAGTTTTAAACGAGATATTTTGGTTAATAAGAACATTTGAACAAGCTTAATTAATTTTTATTTCATATATGCACTTTAAATACTGACATTAATTTTTTGTCTGCTCACATAAAATATGTTACATTCCCTCACCAGTTCACCAGCTTCTTTTGCATCCTCCTCTTCTTTTGGAGCAATATTTTCATTGTTCTCTTGCATCCCATCTTCCTTCTTCACTTCCAGTGCTTCACTGTAATCATAACATAATAAAAAGTACTTATAAATAACACTTCCAACTTTCCAAGCTAGCTAGCTAAAACCTTTTACGAGCCTTAGTGCTCCATTGGAGCTGGAACTTATCTCTGGTTTCTGTGTTTCTGGATGAGAGTCACTGACTCCCCCTGGATGGACACTTAGCCCCCTGCAGAAGCTACATACTCATTTTACCGACCTCAGGACGATGGAAAGCTGAGGCAGAAAAGATCACACAAATGTTTAACACTCGGCTGAACCTGGATTTGAACCCAGGACCTTGTGATTAGAAGGCAGAGATGATATCACTGCGCCAACCACACCACCAAGTTTTCAAGAAAGATATTTAATTGTTAGATTTTCTCAAAACCGAGAATTAAACAATAATTTGGTCCCAGGATGAAGATAGCATTTTAATTAAAATAATTGCAATTAATTAAACACGTTTATTTTATGTGAAGCAACTCTAAGTACTACTACAAGGATGTATAGACAGAGGTATGGCAAGCCTGGAGTAGCAATATTGAATGAAAAAATATTTCAATTCAAAGAGTCTATTTTAGTTCAATTCAACCTATACATTTACGTTCAATATACTTTTTTTGGTTCAACGTCCAATTTTGCATTCAACACTTTTTACATTCAATACACTTTGGTAACCTTCAATGCGATTGCTTTGGTTCAACCTTTTTTTATTATTTCAAGTGCACATTTTGCGTTCAACAATTTTTATTTCGTTCAATGCAATTTATTTTCGTTCAATGATTTATTGTACAGCGGTTGCCCGAAACAAACTTTTCTCCAGTCTTCGTAGAGTTCTCGTTGGTAGTGACTAAACCAGCCTTTTCAAATGAAGCCTGGGAACTGGTTCCGGTGAGTGGGAACGACAACACTTATCTTTTGCAGTACTGAAATCTGTCGCGGGCGAAGTTTGGCTTTTTCCAAAGAAGAAATTAGGATTTTCCTCACTTGGAATTAAAGAAGGAAAGTTTGACAGCAAATTCACCTCTGGAATAAGAAGCAAATGGCCTAACACCCAGCATACCAATAACATACAATCGCAGCACACTTGAACTTTAAGTCTCTGAAGGGTGAATTAAAATTATTGCAATAGTACTTGACATATATCTTTTCTGACTAATGTAGATAAAAGATGTAAACCGGTTGTTAGGAAAACACTTCTTTATGAAACATTACTTATAAATAATATATTTTAATTAAGAAAATTGACAGGAGTTTTATTCGTGACTCCAATGTACAAACCTCCAATGTACATCTATTCACTGATATATCCGTTATTTGTTGAGCCGTCGAAACTTGTGAAAGATGAGGTTGTCTAGCTGTTATTTCCATTCTTTTTATGATTTGTCTAATTTTATCACAGTTTTACGAATACCCAAAGGTTTCCGAGTATTTGAAGTGCAATCAATTTTGTAGTACTTGTTTTATAAAGTGGCAGGTAGTTGATAAAAAAAAGTGAATGAATCAGAACGTGTTTTTGAAATGAACAAAATTAATCAAGTCAATAGCGAAAATTAATACTGTTTATATGATATACCGATGAACAAATAAACGAATAGAGAATTAATTTAAACAAGATAGATTTCTCGAACCAAATTCTGGTCAACAAGTATAAATAAAATTTTCGAAATGAGCGGAAGTGAAAGAAATACTCTACAGTTTATTGGCACCAACACTCACATTTACCATGTACTTTCCTTCAGTAAGTAAAGTTTTGAGACACTTTAGAAAATTTGTGAGAAATAGAGCAAATATGATGGACAATTGGATGGCGGATTTGAGACAGGCATGGGGTAACAGTCTAATGTTTGAGTGCCATGCTCAATGCATGGGGTTTGGTAAGTAATAAAAAGACCCAATACAATTATAAGTAACATAAAGGCCAAAATACTATACACAAAAGAAAGTTTAGACATCAAAATGTGGAGCATAACAAAGTTCAATGATAATTTACCTTGGCTTCTTATCTTGTCCATCTGCTCCTAGCAAACATAATGATAATAAATATTATAAATAACCTTGCTTTTTAGTTGAAATGCTCTATCATATTTAAATTGTACATACAATTATTAATTTATGAACACTTGTATCAGGGCTCAAAGTTAATGCTAGCGACTGGCAAAATAGCTAACTAGTGGGTTTTACTAAAATGTTCACATACTTTCCAGGGATATTGGTTTCACCTGTCAGTGCCTATCTGGGACTATTGCTAGTGAGGATTTTCTTAATTTCTAGGCCTGTTGTATTATTAATTTTTGTAATTATAATTGTATTGCCATCAACTTTACAAGTGATGCCTTTAAATACAGCAGATTTCACTTGATAATTATTTAGTGACCTAATTTTAAAATTAATGTTTGCTGAAACAGCTGAATGAATTTTGTTAGGCAGAAGATTACAAGTTGGTAAGTGGGAAACCACTTGTTAACCACTCTGCATCATTATCACCAGAGCACCTGCCATCTAAAGTGACTTTAGCAGATCCAAAAAGGGTAAATTCTATTTCATCCTTTTGATTCACCCATCCATCACATACTGCATGCTCATTTCTTGCATTGCACATGTAGTCTAGGACAAAGTTCTTCGATTTCATGCATTGCTGGGATGAACGTTTGAGTATCCTCTGTTAATGCACATGGCATTGTTTGAAATCTTTTAAAAGCTTGATTTGAAGGTTGTCTTTAAGCCCAGCCTAACCAATTGATGGAAACCGATCATTGGAAAACCTATCAATAAATCGATATCTATCGATGACAGTTAGTGAATTGATATCGATAGATATCGATAATCACTTGTAAAGATGTGTCTAAAAAGTCATCGTTTGATATCGATTGATAAGAAAATATCATTCATCTGACGCGTCATTGTTCTGGAAATTTGCTAATCACACTGCTTGATATGAATGACAAAAGTGCAGATTTCAATCAATATCAATTGATAATGACAACATTTTTAGCCATCGATTGATCATCAATTTCCGATAATCAATCGATTAATTGCCATCCATTGTTATCGATTGATATCGATAGCTATCAATTGCCAATATCATTGATTGGTTAGACCGGGTTTTAAGGAACATGTTCAACTGAGGCAATTTTGAATTTATAAAACCTCCAGTTTTTCACTGAATCTCCAGATTTTCAGCTCTGGGGGGTTGGCAGTTTTGCAAATTTATATGAAATGCTAAAATTTGATTATACCCAGAACTCTGTTTTGTTACACGTAGCAACACGTGCGATCTAGCAGTTTGTGTCAACGTCACGATTGGTTTTAGGTGGAAGTCAATGAAATCCCCAGACCATTTTTTGCCCGATTCCATAGGATATCTAAGGTCTGCGAAATTATTTTCTATACTAAATTACTACGAAATTAAGAAAAAACATTTTTAACTAGGTTTTAAAATATATGCTTTATTAATTCTGATTGTGAGCTAAGGTTTAGTGTTGTGGCCGAGCTATGAACAGAGCGTGTACTTGAAGGTTTATTTTTCACACGTTTCATCATCGAAGACATAAGAAAGGTGAACATTTTTGTGTTCAATACTTCTAGATAAAAACTATAAAGCAACTTTGTAAACATACCTCCATATAAAAACTGTTCGTCGTCTTCGGCGTCCGCCATATTTGACAGAAGAAGCGATTGCGCAGATATTTTACGCATAAACTGCGACGTAAAACCGCTGGACCCCCTTTTATTTTCTGAGGCTCGATCAACATGGCGGTGGATTTGGATGCGGTAATTTGCGATGATGAAGAATCTTGCGAGAAAGGAAGCGAGTCTGAATCAGAAATGGAGGAATACGTCAAAGCGCCAATAGGTTAGTTTGCTTCATGAAAATACGGATTACTGTGCGGTGTTTTTTTGTCAAAATCTAACAATGTAATTGCCGGTTTGTTATTTCGGGCCATTATGCCGAGATTTCTTCATCGGTCGGTCTGTTTTATGCTTTCTTTCAAGTTCTTCTTTTTTAAAAACCTCAACCGTCTTTAATCAACGTAATATTTTTTTTATTTATAGATAAAGTAGGGCCAGCTGGAAGATGGATAAGACATCGTTTGTTGGCGTCTATTCTGATTGGAATGCCTCCATTACAAGCAATCCAGGTGAAAAAAGTCGATGCGTTCAATATCTTCTCGAAAAACTGTAAAAAAGACTTTGTCATTCGCGATTGAATCATCCCCAAGATAGAATTGCTACTTTTACTACAGGTTTAATTCCAACAGAAATTTTGGAAATACAACAAATTCGGAAGAATTATGCGCAGTTGGAGGGCTTCGCAGATGAAATTTTCACACTGGACTTTGAAACAAGGCCCAACACGAAAATTTATCTAGATCTCATGTGACAAAAACGCGCGACAGGAGACAATTTGCGTACAAGTTTCTATTCGTCCTAACCGAATTTTTGATAGCAAATGGGATACCTTCTTCTTAGTTGGGTTGGCATTGTATGGTTTCTTGGCAAAGAATTAAATAAATTTCAGTGACGAGTCGATCGATTTGTAGCGAAGGATCACTCAGTCTTTACTCTTAAAGAATTCATTTGTTATGTGTTAAGTATTGAATAAATAAGTTTTTAATTGCCCCATGAAGCTAATTCTGAATTTTTGAAACATATAGAATACGTTTGCCCCAAATTGGCAACCATTCAAATCAGGTCATAAAGGGAAAGCGATGAAGGACGGACCAGATGTTAGAGAAACAAAATCAGACTCTTTAACTAACAAATTACGATATTTATTCGTGTTTTAGCGGATGCGAACACCTTGGCGGACAAAAGCGATGAAAATTTGCAGTTTCCTTGGAACTGAAGATTTCTATACACCCTTGGTTGGGTTACTTACATGGTCAGTCAAATCTTTTGGGGGTGGAGTTGGTTTTTTAGATTACGAAGAATTTGTCAAAATCTACGCACAATTTAATTTGTGTTCTGATCATATTATTATGTTTTGATCAAAGAAAAATCAAAAGATTGCATTCCAAATGAATTTTGTTTTCTGCTGATCAATTTACTTTTTTGACAAATGCATTTTTAAAAAATCATCCGTTGAACAGGCATGAGATTAGAGCCTTAGATTTTCAATCTGATATTTCAAGAACTTAGCTAGCTTTTATTGAAAATTTTAAATATGATCAGTGCTTTACTTTTAAGAGCAGTACTTTATCGGATTATATTCATAGCTCATCCCTCCGTTATTCCATACCGTTTATAATTTGCGAGATATAAATTCCCATCTTGTGGGATTTATTTTTATACATTTATAAGTGATCTTAACTCGTAATTTAAGTTATTCATCTGGAACAGGAATCACACAATATATGAGAGATGTCGCCAGTTCAAAGTTTAGATTTGTTATAATCAACCTTGTGTGGTTCCGTTTCTTAGCTTGTATTTGTGTAGAGAAACGAAACCCTTTAGCATGTCAATCACACCCATAAGAACAGTATCAGTCAAAATATTTCAAATAATACTTTTTCTTTACTTTTAAACTATCTATTACTGAGAAATGTTTAAGTACACTTAGTAATTCCATTTCCATGCCCATGACCATTAACCTAGCTGTGTCAGAAATAGTGCATATATTCTAAGGAAATATTTGTGACTTAATTAAATGCAGTAGTTGATATTGTACTCATATTTAGTTTGTTGGTTTTCCCAAATATGAGTGCAGATTTAGTTAAAGTAAAATGGACAGTGTTTTGAAAAAATACAAATGATGTTTAATATTTTGTTAAGGGTTGTTGATGCAAAGCTAGGAAGGCTTCTTTGTCTTCTTATGGGAATAGGATTCTACATAGCTGGATTTGTGAAGGTTAGTAATTGATATGCATAACAATTGATAATGGCATTATAGCAATATTGGTTCAATTGTATACTCCACAATGCGGAAATATCAATTACTTTCAAGAGATTTGAGAGAATTTTTTTAAATTTATAAATATTGCAGTTTGTTTCTTAGATTAGGCCAGTGTTCTAACTACAAATGACAGTGCACCCTAATTAACATAGAGATTACTTTGTGGAAAGCGTGTGCATTTGGGATTTTCACACAAGTTGGTGAAGTATCTGAAATCGAACGAGTGAGTGCAGCGAATGAGTGAGAGTTTCTGATACAAAACTAACGAGTGTGAAAATCGCATACAAAGCACTTTCCATTCTGTAATTTGTATATTTTATACATACTGAGATTTTGGCTTGTTTCCTTTACCTTCTTTTTTGAGCTCTTTACTTTGAGCTTCTAAAGATTGTCTCACCTGTTTAAACTGGCTGTCTTCAATAACACTGCAAGGATATTTGCAGGCTTTCAAGTGCTGATTAAAGCTGCAAATTAGCCCTCTTAAACTGGAAGGCTTGAAATCTTCACCATCTTTTCTTCTAACAGCTACAATAAATTAACTGATATATTCATTGCTTAAGCTTCTTTGGCAGGATTTCCTTGATTCTTCTGATATCATTTTTGGAGTTGAGAAATTCAGTCAGCAAACTTACATCTCTTTGTGTCTTTGAAAGAAAGAGTGCTCTTGTTTTTTTTTGGTCTTCGATAAAGTTGTCTATAGGTTTGTCTAGAGACACAAATCTTCTTGATTGTTTAGCCATCCTCAAAAATATCTCCTATAGCTATTGATAAGTTTGAATCACAAAGAAATCAAGTACACCGAAATATTATCTTGTCAAAGCTGTGCAACAAGGCTATGGCGATGACTACGAAAAAGCCAGTGAAAACACAATTCACTTAAACCGTGGTTTGTGATTGGACGAAACAATTTTTTCACGTGTGAGAAACTCATTTCGTCTCTCTGATTGGTCGAACTAAAATCCGAAACGCTTTTTCACACAGCAAAATTTGATGCGAAAATCTCAGTATGTATGAAATAAATAATACTTAATATGCATGTTGAGTGTGAAAGTAGGATTTTTTTCCAACTGGCTCAATTGGATTGATTGAACCAGCCAAGGATAGATTTCAACCATGAACCAAAATTATGGACAGCTGTCACAGGGCTAATATAACAGGCTTTGTTTGGCTTTCCTCCTTTGATATCACAACCTGGGATGAGTTCATGAACATTAATGAGGGTTTTTTTATTTAATTAATTACCAATATGTTCACACTACAACTGAATTTTGTAACCAATCTGAGCACTATTTATTTATAAATATTGATTTTTAGTTAATTTTTCAAAAATATTTTGAAAGCATACTCAATGAAAGATTGTTTGACTATGGATCAACACAGTTTTTGCTTGTTTTTAAAACTCTAAAAATTCTGGTCATCTAGTTTACATAGTAAATAATTTTTCAAGGTGTTGAATTTTCTGCACTAAAAACACATTCAATTGTATATGTTGTAGATAATTTAAATTGGTTTCAGTTAAATTTTGTTTTTAACTAGTTAAAAATTTTTCTAACTAGTTAGTTTTTTCCTACCTAGTTTTTTAACTAGGTGAGGTTGGTGTTAGGATAAGGAGAAGTGGAAGAGAAGAAAAAAGAAGAAAAAGGGAAATAAATATAACAAAACTCAGAAGGACAAAATGTTTTTCTTTTTCAAAATAACGCAGTTAGAAAAAACCAACTGGTTAGAAAACCTCACTAACTAGTTAGAAAAAAAAATTAACTAGTTAGAAAAAAAAAACTTGTTAAAATG
>JAOCNB020039192.1:0-13245 GCA_026546465.2 Palythoa caribaeorum | reverse complement strand
GGATCGATTTTCCACGATACGGTGTTGCGCGAAAAATCGTCGTTGCAAGTTGACTCGTGTAACACGGCCTTAATGCAAATGAGCAAATTCTATTGTTCTATCCATTTGCATTAGATTCGGCACATGTGAAGTTCGACGTCTGGCCCGGGCCTTAGTTACCCCGTTTCTGGGCTTTTTGTGAACGCACCGGATGGGAGGAAACGTCTCACAAATGACGTAATGCCGTTTGAACCAATCAAAGACCAAGATAAAACTAACTCATGCTGAACTTGTGAATTTCTAAAAAATTATACCAAGCCTTGTTTTGTTTCACTTCCAGAGCAATATTTACTAATTCTTGTTTTAGATGCGACACTTCATTAGCCCAACGGCATTTTTTAAGTTGCATATCAAAGGATATTAAGTTTTTGCACGCTAAAGTCCTAAGAACCAAAGCGATTAACGAAAATAATTATTGAGGTTCATAACCAGTCGATTATGAAAATTATGTCTTAATTCAGCATTCCGTTTTTGTTAAACCGTAACTTTTTTGTTATTAGAGTTTAATATTGTAGTTGATCATAACCAACTAAAAATGTGATAAAAAATCTATTCAAATAAAGTTTTCAGCCAACATAAGCAGTTTAAATGATGACTTTGACTTTTCTTTAGGTTCCTTTAAAAATAAACTTTTTTAAACACGAATTTCGTTGGATTTATTGCCTTACTAGTTTGATTTATTAATACATAACATTAAGATATGCGTTAAGATTGAAAAAATGTAAAAGAAACATTTTTGTTAAGAATGTGACAGCATTGGAAAAGTTACAAGGTAATCGAAAAGTGTATTTGCTTCAAATAAGGTAATTCTGATTTCAAGATGGTCATGGAATCCACATCCTGGATTCTGGGTTCTCTTTATCAAATTCAGGATGAAATGGATACCATCAATTACATTCTCTATTCTGGAATCTAAGATTAAGAATTCTTTTATTAAGGATTCTAACCATTATATTAGGCGGAACGAAAAGAGAATTGCCAGAGAGTCTACAGCGCTATATTGCCAAGCATTTAACCTTCCCGCATCTCGTTTGTTCTAGATATTCCAAGGCAACCGAGACAGATTAAGCCGGGTGTACAACTATCTAAAGAATCCTACATTAACATTGTCAGCCCAACTTCGACCATACACGTGGCATGGCCGGATTGCGATGAGGCTTGATTTCTTTGAGTGCGAGCACAGAGAGCCGAAAGGTGCGTATACGTCCTTCAATCAAGGGAAAAGGTTTGTAAATGGTAAAATATGACCCATTGTTAACTAGCAAGTGAAATTTAACCTGTCTTGCTAAAAGAAGAGGTGTGGTTAGTTTGGTAAGTGCGCCGTCTTCTGTGTTATAAGTCTCCGTCTAAATTTTCATGATCGCCAACGTCTGTTTGATTTCCTTTTAAGGACCTTGTAAATTTGAAAAACGTACGAATTACTCCGACCCCAAAACAGGAGTAGCCAAAGCCAGGAGCCTATCACTAGCAGCGTCTATCTTTTCCTTTTCACCTTGACCCCAACACAGTTGCAGGCAAAACTAGGAGCGCATCGCGAGGAGTGTTTATCTTGCCCTATTCACCTTGATCCCAACACAGTTGCAGGCAAAACTAGGAGCGCATCACGAGGAGTGTTTATCTTGCCCTATTCACCTTGATCCCAACACAGTAGTGGACAAAGCCAGGAGTAGCCCATTACTAAGAGCTTTCATCTTTTCCTATTCACCTTTATCCCAATTTAGCTCCTTTTATAATTTTCGACTTTTGCCTAATAATTCAAATACTTTTTATTCAGTCAATAGAAGAAGTGGTGTTACATCATTAAATGAATTTTTTTTTGTCCCACTTCCTTGTTAAAGGCTGAACTGATCATATAAATGCTCCTATATACAATAATGGGCTCCTGGATAAAAAAAAAAGATTATTACTTTGGAAGTACTATTTATTTTCAGAAGAAAAAACGTCAGAGTCTCTAACGGGAATCCAGGGCCGGATCCAGAATTATGAAAAAGGGGGGGCGTAGCCCCGTGTGGAAAATTGCGTAAAGTGCACAAAGCCCTAGCGGACTATAAACAAAAGAATAAACTATTGTTTAGTGGGAGATCAAAGCAGCACGTATCAATGCCTTTAGTAAAACAAAACGAAATGTTGAAGTTCTAAGCTGCTTTAATTTTTCGAAAATTAGCTAAAGTACATTTTGTAACATCGGCGATGTTTAAAGGGAGAACTCACCAAATTGAATATATCTCCTTTTTTTCCATAACGAGTTTTGGATGTTTCAGCATTGTCTAACTGCAAGTTTCCTTTGTCCCTTCCATAGATATGATATAAATCAGACAACCTTTGAGAAAAGTAAAAAACAAAAATCAAAGGGACACAAAAATTACCTCATGGAGAAATAGCTTTATTTGTTTTTTATTGACAAAACAAAAGTGTCTTCAGCTACACGCTTTTTTATAAGAACCAGTAAATTTTGCTGGGGCTCATTGTTCTTAATTTCTTGATGATTGCAGCCTCAATTTGTTCTTAATTTGTTCTTATTTGTGTGAGCATTTTTTTAATGAAGAAAAAACAAAATAAAATAAGGTATTAGAAAATGAAACGCCTTGCGTCACACATATATCGTATGACTGAATTTAGAGGCGAACTACCTTCATTGTTTGTTGAGCAGTCTTTACAGTCAATCTTTTTATGCTTTATCGCTAAGTTTTAATCAATTTTCTTCTACAAAAACTTTCCTAGTTATCAAGCCCCAGCCTGAGCTTGTTCTTAAGGTGTTCTTAAATTTTGGAAAATTTGAGCCTCATTGTTCTTATAAAGTTGTTCTTATAAAAAAAAGCATTTAGTCTATCATGCAGAAATTATGGTGATTGTAAAAAGCGTAGCTCAAAATCTGCACCATTATCGAATTTTGTGTTTGAGAGCCAAGAGATTGGCATTCACAACGTCAAAACTGATCAGCAAAAAGGCCGTGTTTTGTTTTTTCAGCTGTTTAATTTCAAATTACTTAAGTATTACTTTCTTTACCTCTTTCCAACACTGTAGTCTGCAAGTCGAACGTTTCCAGAAGAATCTAACATCACATTTGACAGCTGCAGAATTCAAAACAATGATGCAGTGATCAGGACCTATCAGTATCATGATAGAACCACAACCACGACAACTACAACTGTGACCATGATCACAACCATGGCTACAACCATCACCACAATCATAACCTTGGCTACAACCATGACCACAACCATGATCACTACTGATTACGATCATGACGACAACCATAACCATGGCTACAACCATGACTATTGCCACAACCATGACCACGACTACAACCATGACCACAAACACAAGTCAACCACGACAAAGACCATAACCACAACCACATCAATGACTCATCACCACAACTGACTACAATTATGACCACGACTGACCACAACCATGACTGCCAATATAACCATGACCATGACTATGACCACAACCATTATCAACGACCATGACCAGAACCATAACCATAACTATGAACACGACTATGACCATCACCATGACGACAACCATGACCACAACTATGACCATGACCACAAACACGATCATGATAACAACCATGACCATGATCACGACCACGACCACGACTACAACCATAACCACAACCATGACCACAAACACGACCATAATCACGACCACGACTACAACCATAACCACAACCATGACCACAAACACGACCATAATCACGACCATGACTACAACCATGACCACAACCATGACCACAACCATGACCACAACTACGACCACAACCATGACCACAACCATGACCACAACCATGACCACAACTACGACCACAACCAGAGCATGACCATGAACATGAACAGCACCATTACCATGACAATAACGTATTGTTTACAGCCAAAGACACAAAATTACTTCCCAATTTACTTCCAAATTTACCTTAAGGTCTTTGTGTACAACAGACTTGCCATGCAGGTACCACAGGGATTCCAGCAGCTGCTGTGTGTACTCTCTCAGTTGGGCCACAGGCATACCACCAGGTCTCAAGTACATACTCATATCTCCCCCACCAACATATTCCATCAAAACCTGTTGAACAATATAAATTGCAAATTGATATATCTATTTTAGAGAACGAAGAAACGGCAATGATAACGTAATATCGCCTGGTACAAACCACTCTACAATATTTTAACTGTTTCACCTTACAGGCGACACAGATGATCCTAAAACAATGACCTGCTCCCACTCGAGGCAACAGATTTAGCGCCATATCTCAGCAGGTGGTTCATTACACTGGTGTCTTACGTTTCACAATCGCTTTTAAAAATTGAAAAGGTGACTTCATAATTTTATCGTTTATAACCGTGGTATGCAAGACACTTCATTATATCTAACCCTTTCAGCCCGAAACACGACAAATAACATTTTGGTAAATTCTTCCAACTGAGTGCCATACTTTCTATATAAGCAATTTGGGAGAATTTGACTTTTCAACTTTCCACAGCTTATTAAACTTGATCAATTCCTTATTTCTCATTACCAGTGATATTATTTTGTTTGAGTTAAGTATGGAGAAATTAGATATTGATAAATTGCCTAGGGCTGAAAGGGCTTACATATATCAAGCATATTCAACAACTCTGTTTGTTTAAATATGAACAATGCAGACACTTGAACAATGTGGACTCTATCACAAACAGTTTTGAGTGAGGCTATGTGCGTTGTGGATACTGTAACACTTATCTGCATCACTACACTATCTGATAAATCACTGACTTTATCATATCGATAATAAACAAGGTTGGAATGATTATTCCACTGTTAATTTCAGGGTTGCCACTATTTACTGGATGTAAAATTCATGAAGAAGAAGTTAATACACAAGGGACGAATTGTTAGAAATTAGCCTAGATCAGTACATAATCTGGTGAATCATCGACTTTAATAGCAATACACAAGGGAAGCGATTGTCAGCACTAACCTGGATTACTACATAATCTGGCGAATCACTGACTTTAAAAGCAAGTTACAAAGGACGAATTGTTAAAATTAACCTAGATCAATACATAATTTGGTGAATCATCGACTTTAATGGCAATACACAAGGGAGGGATTGTTAATACTAACCTGGATCACTATATAATTTGATGAATCATTGACTTTAACAGCAAGATAATGTACAAGGTTGGGATGGTTCACTCTGATTTTCAGCGAAACAATTTCTTGTTGTATGCTTGTTACCTGGATGGAAAAGCTAGCTGTTCAAACTGTCTCAAAAGAATACTTTAACCTATTTAAACACTTCCTAAGTAATACGTATTAACAAGTAACTAAGGTGTTATGTAATACATGATTCGTGGTAGTTGTACTTAGACAGACCATTCTGAAATGCTTTGAAGTAACAGAGGTGTGACTTCTGAGGCATATGTGGAAAGTCCGCCTGGTTGATTAAAATCAAAAATGGATACATTTTTAAGATGGCATGAACAGAGACTCTAGTGACTGTTAAAAAGTTTTGGTTATGCCGTAAGTAAGGAGGGCTATGAACTTGTAGTACTGTCTGGAAAAATTAAGGGTCGGAATGGCTGTGGAAGATCGATTATGAAAATCATTGTGGAGTAATCAGCAAAAACTCTAGGTAAGAAGTTTCAGGAGCTGCGATGTTGAGGGACTACTGAAATCAAATGGCACACAACCTCAGTATCTGACAAAGCACATAGATAGAAATTCACGTAACTCTGCGAGAACTCCTAACTGTTGTAATGTAAATATTATTTGTATAAGACTCTAGTCACTGCACGTCATAAAGATATATTGTGAAACTCTAATCATTGGAAGAAACAAGCTTTGTATATAAGAACTGTGGTTATTGTTAAAAAGTTAACAATGAAAAATACCTGCATTCACTTCGATAACAAATTGTAAAATTAGCTCTTCGCCAACTCAATAACTCCAATGAAGGGGTAACATTTCAAATGTCAGTTTTCTCCACATACCTAAGAACTGTAATGCTAACAGACATCCATTTACCGAGCTCCATCTGATATCTATAAGTTTACTTACTCGCCAAAAAATTCTTACATTTTAATTTAATAGACTTAGATTCACTTTCAGTTAATGACAATCTGGTATTTTCATCAATATCACAACCAATAGACCCAATCCGCTGCCCTCAATGTTTTCCCAATATAGTACTCTTGGAAAATAAGATTTTTTTGTTTCAGATGTGGTAATGAGAAAAACACGAAAGAATGTTCAGCTTAAACAAAGGACCTCATTTCCCAAGACGACCGTATTGGGAAAACATTGAAGGCAGCGGATTAGGTCTACTACAATCTAGTAACTTCTATTTCAAGAGAAAGGGTTTAGAGTGCATTCAGTTAGTAATCATTGGTTTAGAGTATCTTTCTTCACCTTCGCAACCATGGATGAAAAGCACTGACCTGTTTCATCAGTCTTCCAGAATCCTGGGTAGGAACTTCATTCAATTTCAAAGAGCCTGTTGGACTTGATGGACGAAGAAACCTCCACTCTCCAACAACAATCAGTTCACCTGACGTTCCATCCATTCCACTGTACATAAACGACCCGGATGACCCTTGACCTGAATAACAAGTCAAATTGAAAGTACAAGGTCAAATATGAACTATAAACCTCCTTATTGTGATTTTCAAGTAGTTTTACCCAGGATTGCTAATGCTAATCCCAGGGTTGCTAGTATTTACTAGATGTGAAATTTAAGGACTTTTCCAGGACTTTCCAAAATAATTATTTTCAAGCAAATCCAGGACCTTGTGTATCAAATATAACTTGAATGCTTTACACATTTTTTTAAATCAGTTCAACAATACATATACTAAATTAACAAGCTTTAGAAGATTTATTTCTGGACAAAAATCAAGCCTTCCGGCGTCGCTGTTTCTGTTTTACAGTGTTGTCACATTCAAATATTCATTCAGGAGTCAGGTTGGCGTAGCCATCATCACTCGCGCCTCCCACCTCTACCACCCGGGATCGACTCCCAGGCTCCGCACGTGGGCTGAGATTTGTCGGTCTCAATCTGGCTCCGAGGGTTTTTCTCCAGGTACTCCGGTTTTCCTCCCTCAGCAAAATCGACTCCCAGCTGATTAGATCTGGCTGTGGTGCTGTACTCCGAGGTTATGTACATGGATTGTGTTCTAGGGCCGAGTGCCTAGACGGCAGCACAGTTCCTTCGGTCCGGTCTCGGTGAGCTGTGTCTTTTGTAATTCAGCCTCGGCTGCGAGAAAGGGTGATTAGCAAGCCGCTCCTTTTCTTTTTTTTTCCCTTTTAAACAGCTTAGTTTTATTAATTGTGTAAGTAAAGAAAGGCATTTTTGGCCCTTTCCAGGATTCTCAAGGACCATGACCCAAATTCAAGGACTTTCCAGGGCCAGGAATTTTTTCCCTAATATCCACGACTTTCCAGGATTTTCAAGGACCGTGGCTACCCTGTAATCCCCTTCCCAACTCAAGGCCAGCACTTACACTAAACTATTGTAGTATTAAGGAAGAAAGAGTCTTCGACTGCTCCTGGTTAGGAGACTGGCCAACGAAGGTAACTGTTGTGCATGTTCATTTTAAAATAACAACTGATATTTTCTAGAAAGTAGTTTACCTACACCTGCAGTAAAGACCTTGTAAAGACTGGATGAACTTCAAATACTAACCTAGGCAACGCCCACAATGAACTGTGTGCTCTCCTTTGGTACTAAAAGTGATGACTCGGCTTCCAGTGTAATGTTCACCCAAACTTTCAGAGCTTTTCCTTCTCCTCATGAAGACGTGGTCATTAAATGAAACATCCCCCTTTTTAGGGGAATGGGACATGGATGTGTAAATGCCGTGAGGGTAAATCTTTCCTTGGCCATTGGATGAAGGTACGTCCTTAGCTGAAGATACCCCATCACCATCCTTCATTTTAACATTTTGTTGAGAAGGATCAACCATATCTCCTCTTTCCTTTAATGTTTCAGTGAAAAAAACAATAAAGTTAAACAATTTTTTTCATCCAAGCATAAACAATCACTGACCGCAGGGAACCCAGAGCTCTACTATTAGGCAGTGCCTAAATCTATATATTAATGTTTAATCAGCTTGTGTCTAAAAGTATGTGTCCATTGTGAAATAATTTAGAGTAGCTGGCACACCCGTGGTCAGAGTGATTTCAGATACTATGAATTCAAACTAGATTTACACTTGAAAACTACTGGTCAGAGTTCAATACCCATGTGGCCATAGTGCTGCAAATTACCATTGAAACCTTGGCGCTGAATTTGTGAGTTTATCTTTCTCAGTGACATCCCAAAAACATTAGCTACACTTAACTTTATGTTTTTCTTGGAAACTGAGCCAGTTCGTTTGCTGTGTCATGCTAATGAGGGCCAATAAAGCTGAAACAACTGTCCACAGCTGCTAACGCTCAGGCTCACTTTATTTAAGGGTAGATATAAGGGATTAATACCCATTACCCATGTGGCTATGTTGCACAGGTTAGTGTCTGCAAGTTTGGCACATATGTGCTGAACTTGTGAGTTTACCTATTTTAGCCACATCCCACAAGCATTATACTTACAATTTACAGTCTGAGTCTAAGTTAATTTTGTATACACCTGCATTAATTTTATTCTTGCTGTAGAGGGACAAATTCATAAAACGCTTTAAAACCTTTTCCCATTTACAATTAAGATGAAGTAATGTAGATAAACAAATTATCATCGCTGTGGGAATTTGAAAAAGCTGACGTTTCGAGATGCTCTGATGAAGGGCTAATGCTTGAAACGTCAGCTTTTTCAAATTGCCACAGCGATGATAATTTGTTTATCTACATTACTTCAAGTTTGTATCCACTCGCTGACACACTGAATAGTTTTTTTAAAAACTATTTACTGAAAGTACAATTAAGATGGACATCAATCTGCAGATTTCCCAGCTACAGCAAGCCCTCTAAGGAGGGAAGCTTTTATAAGGGGTGTGTAAGGTATGTGTGATTGCAGATTGTGATTGGTAGGTGTTACCTCATTATCATTTGTTTTCACACAATTTTAATTTTGTGAATTTGAAATAGAAATATTTCGCGGGACTTAAATTTAAGTGATTTAGACTAATCATAATTTTTCAAGGTAATTACATTTCTAAATCAAGAAACTGGTGCTTGCTTTTGAAACTTCCATTTTTCTATTTCATCTAACCATAACAGAATATAAACGCGACAAGCAACTGGCTGAAATGTTTAACAATGTCAGCAACATACTAACATCTTTTAAAAGTACACTGACACAAGCAACTGAGTCACAATTTAACTCGATGGCGCTGCCAATTAGCTTTTAGAGAAGGATCGCCTCATTGTTTTCAAATGGATCTTCAGGGATCCATAAGTTTGTCTTCCCTTGAACAAGTCAGTCGAATTTTAATGCTTTGCTCCATTTTTTGCAATGTGCTTTCCCACACTGCCTGTCAAGTGGTTGTAAAGCTTACCAGCTAGTTGGCATGTAATTTCTTAGAGGCTCAAGCAGCTTATCACAGAGAACTATAAGATGCCAGATGCCGATGGCAAATTTGAACACTGTACTAAGGAAGTGTTATACGAAAAAATATTCAGCAAGAAGAGTCAGATGACAATTAAGAAACAAGCAGAGACTAAGAACTCGGAAAAAAAAACAAGCTCCTGATGGGAATCGAACCCATGACCTTCCGTATCACTAGTCGGATGCTCTGCCACTGAGCTATGGGAACTCATATGGCGAGCAAGGTCGTTAAATTGGGTTATGACACACTGTAGAGTCAGTCAGATGAAAAGGAATAAGGATATGCATTGAACTGAAATTTGAGCCCTCCTACTCGTAGGTAAACTGCTAGCAGGCAGAAACCCCAAATAAAGGATTTTATAATGATCACTAAATTTCACGTCTCTAATTTTCACAGCACCTTTTTTTCATGGAACTTTAATTTCATGAACTTTTTTTTAAAAACCTAACAGGTATGGTATTTTCACAATGGGCAAAAGTTACAATATTCATGCAGTGGTTCAAATCTAACTTTGGTTAAATCTCATTATTTTATAAATATCTTATGGTACAGTATAGTAATATCTATGATAATACGCAAAGTTAGGAATGATAAAAAAATAAAATTTGAACCAAGACTAATTTTCAGTAACATACTACAATATCATATGTATTAAAACTTACAATCATATTTCTCTTCTTCCTGCTTATACGTAAGATTTCCTCTCGCCTCATCAATTCTTCTTGAATTTGCCTTTTCTGTTCAAAAGGATGTTGTTGTAAGCTTCAGTGATCATTACAATTATTTTGATTTTATCAAAATGCTACAGAGATATTGTAGATCAAGCTCATCAAATTAAAAAAATTAAAGGAATTTAGCAGTACAAACATTTACCTTTGGACTGTTTTTAAAACAAAAAACCATACACTTCGAAAAAGCTTGAAATTTAGATACATGTGTAGAGCTAAAACCGAGAGACTCTTGGCTCAACTGCAAGACCACACACTTAACCACACACACCACAACAATGAGATAAACTTACACTTCATGTCCTATTTCTATTTCTATCCCCCTCTGTTTTCAGTTTGTTACACACAAGTTACCTACCTTATTTAGTAAATACCTTAAAATCCCACTTTAAAGCCCTGGCTTATATAACTTTATAAGGGGTTTCTGGGCAGGCTTATAAACAGGAGGGCTTACATCCAGGTGGGCTTATAAGCAGAATAAAAGAAATGTTTCGGAACGACAAAATAAAATGTACATGCGAAACAAAGTAAAGTTAACATACCATTACATTAAGAGTTACATTTATAATACATTTATTGTGTGTTAGTAACAATAAACGGAGAATTTATTTCAAAAACATCTATAAAACACTTAATATGTGACTGGAACAACTAGAACAGAACAGAATGAAAGTCTTCTTACACTTATACAGTAGATAGGCTTATATCCGCGTGGGCTTATATCCGGAATAATATCTTCGTTGGCAAATGGATGAGCCTATATATCCGAGGGGGCTTAAAACTGGGGAGGATTTACAGTGGGATTTTATGTGCTATACTAAATAACTACCTCTCCACCTATCTTTCTGATACTTTACCCTGTGGGCCTTCAGTTCGAAATGTTGTGTATCAACTGTTTTCCATATAGTGTCCAACTTAAATTTAAATTCTAATTGTAAACCATAAGAGTCTGACATGCATGAGGTAGATAGAACTGCACATGATGTGTACCTCTTCTTCCTCCCTCTCTTTGCTTGCCATCATTTCTTCTCTTAGCTTTTTTTTCTCAGCAGCTTCAATTCTTTTTTGCTCCTGGGATTTGTTTTCCATCATTTGGTCAAAGAAGGACAAGCGTGGGATATTGTTCGTGTGAAGAAATGATTGGACATGTTGAGCCAACTGTAGCACCATTACCTGAAATTCAGTATTGACACATTAAATTAAGTAATTTCATACAATAACCCAAGTTAGTCTCTCATTTTGAATGGTTCTCACTTATGATTTCTTAGAGGACAGATGCACGATTGATGTCACCATTACAAAGTTTTTAATTTTTTATGATATAAAACAAATAAATTCCATGT
Source organism: Palythoa caribaeorum (assembly GCA_026546465.2). Classification (NCBI taxonomy): domain Eukaryota; kingdom Metazoa; phylum Cnidaria; class Anthozoa; order Zoantharia; family Sphenopidae; genus Palythoa; species Palythoa caribaeorum. Next base: position 1,608 of record JAOCNB020039192.1, on the reverse strand, counting down.
TTTTGTTTGTCTGTTCTGTAGAAGACGTCAAACTGTGGTAAGAACATCAGTGACATACTCGTCTATCGCGTCGTGTGCCACTTTTTTGTTCTTACCACAGTTTGACATCATCTATGATCTATTACTGAACAGACGCACGCCATCATGGAATCTATTTGTTAATTGTCATTTATTAAAGGGAATCAGGATGGCAGAGTCGTAGTGCTTGTGCCTCCCACCTCTGTGATCCCAGGATCGAATCGTGGGCTCATATTTAAGCTTGGATTTATCGATCTCAAATCTCAGAAAAAATGGTATAAAAAGGCTTAAGGCTTGACAGGGAAGATTTCTAACATAGCAATGCTGTAGAAGATTAAGTGCGTAGCGAGACCTAGGGTATTTGTCTCCTGCATAAAGTATTTAAATAACTTTTCATATTTTATTCTTCTCGACAATCAACAGTGGCAGCCATCGTGGAAGCCGAGAAGACCGTACAAGGTTCACTGGACGAATGTCAAAACCCAAAACATAATGGTACAACATGTACTGCAGGTCAGTGTGGGGATAAACTTGTACTGCAGGTCATTATGGGGATAAACTTATACTGCAGGTCAGTATGGGGATAAACTTGTACTGCAGGTCAGTATGGGGATAAAATTGTACTGCAGGTCAGTATAGGGATAAACTTGTAATGCAGGTCAGTATGGGGATAAACTTGTTGTGTAGGCAGTATGGGGATAAACTTGTACTGCAGATCAGTATGGGGATAAACTTGTACTGTAGGTCAGTATGGGGATAAACTTGTACTACAGGTCAGTATGGGGATAAACTTATACTACAGGTCAGTATGGGGATAAACGTGTACTACAGGTCAGTATGGGGATAAACTTATACTGCAGGTCGGTATGGGGATAAACGTGTACTACAGGTCAGTATGGGGATAAACTTGTACTGTAGGTCAGTATGAGGATAAACTTGTACTGTAGATGGGTATGGGGATAAACTTGTAATGCAAACCAGTATTGGGATAAACTTGTGCTGCTGGTCAGTTGGGTGATAGACAATATTTTTGTCTGCATGGCACTGTTAAGAGCGTTTGTAAAATAAAGTAGATATAATGCGTTCTGTGATTGGCTGAGCATTGTTGTTCTAGTTCTCGATAAAACAGCACTGTGGTTTTTATTGCTTCCTTTGGTAGCTTATTTTATATCAGAAATAGAAACGATTGTGCTGCGAACAAAAATAGCACTTTATTCAATATCAAAAATTGCTCTCAAAGAAATCCATCGAGTTGCTTTACGGCCATTTCTTCCGCAAAATGTGAAAGTAATGCTTTTCTGATTAACAATGAAAATAGGAGCTCGAAATTATCATTTGCAGAAGTTTTTTTTTTTTTTAATAAATAAAATTTTATTAAATTTACAAATTATTTTTTACATTTAAATAAAAGTACAAAACTAACGCTAATTTTTATATATTGTATGTGAGGAAAAAAATAGCTTCTTATTTACACATCTGTTTTATATTCAGTTTGCGCACAACATACTGTCTTATTATACAAGCATTTTTGTTCACATAAAATCACTGTTGGCTTTGCGTTTGCAACGGTTCCCATTTACTGTAGAATTC
>JAOCNB020039094.1:0-13245 GCA_026546465.2 Palythoa caribaeorum | reverse complement strand
TTTTTATTGCTATTTATTAACTTTTATAGAGAGTAAGTCAAATTGGAAATTATTAAGTGGAAATGAAAAATATCGAGATGTCCCTTATGGGCCACCGTACATACTAGTTTATCAACAAAGAACAATAACATCGTTGATGTAGGAACCGATGTGCCCCACGTTTCTGGGTTCTTTCTTGACCACAAGCATCTTGCTTTGACCTTCATAATAATGATCGTGCAATTCAATGGTAATATTTCCTACAACGTATCTGTTCAGGAGCATTTCAATTAAATTCTGTGTTTATTTTTGTCGCGTTATGCAAATATTTTTAACACTGATAGATCACGTGCTAGACAGGTTGTTTTAAACAATAAAACAAACTTTAGCCACTGACGCGCTGAGTTAACTATATGAAAACTAAACTAAATCAATTACATGGAATTCAGAATTCACAAACTTTGCTTTTACTCTCTGGCTTTTTAAATTGAAATGCTTTGTTCACTAAAGAACAGAAATGAGAAAATTCAAATTGAACTTTATTCTGACAGAATAATTCCCTAATTTTCATTGACATTAATAACAATTTCAACTTAAATAGGATGTTAATAAAAATGTACTGGATGCGAACTCTTCTTTCTGAAATTTATAAATTTAGTTCAAGTGTAAGCAACACAGTAAACGCACGTTGTCGTACAAACACTTTGTTGTTCTAAAAATTCTTTATGATTAAATACAATATTAGATACTTCAAATGCTTGTATTTAGCAGTAAGCTTGGCTCAAAGTGCGGGTTTGTTTTGATAGCGATCGCTGAGTCGCGATCGGAAGGTTGTTTTGTCATTTTGATAGGAATTTGACAAGTGGGTATAGGAGAGTTATGTGGGCTTTGGCTGCAGGCTCTCCTACCCAGTCCCAATCTTCCATTCTTTTAGTTTTAAAGCCTCCTCCGTCCGCCCAAAGACGAAAGGACACCGAAGAGAATATTTAGAACGTTCAATGTTGTCACACAGGTATATAACAGTGAATATACATTAAGGATGGATAAGATAAAGATTGATTTTCACTGACTCAACTATGTAATCTTGATTTCGCGTTACCGTAACCAGAAATCAAATTTATCTCACTAGAACTCCCAAAACAGGACTCTTTAAAAACGTGTCAAAGAAAGAATAACTTCAAATAAGGAAAAACCTAATTGCACCCAAAATAAAAATGTGAAAAAAAAAATGATTGCTTTCTATCTCAAAATGGCGGCAAGCAAGATAAACTTTTAACCCTTTGAGCCCCACGCGTTGTTAAATTCTCCCAACTGAGTTCCATACTTCTTATATAAGCATTTTGGGAGAATTTGGCATTTCAACTTCCACAGCTTATTTCACTTGATCAATTCCTTGCTTCTCATTACCAGTTCTATTGTTTTGTTTGAGTTATGTAAGGAAAAGTTGGAGGTTGATAATTTGCCTGGGGCTGTAAGAGTTAATGCGTCTCGTTATCAACAACTGCGAACAACCGTGACCGGCAAAAGGAGCGTTATGTTCAGCTAGCGGTTAGTCGTTGCCTCAACTTCGTAGACTCAGAGACAGGAGCTCATACATAGAATACAGAAAACACGCAGTGGGCAGTGAAACGAAGTTTTATTGCCTAAAAGTCGATCGAAGGATCATTACGAGAGTTACCTCACAAAAAGGATGTGGCACAGACATTTCACGATTGACGGTTTCCAAAAAATTTTGAGCCATCAGAGAAATCTAGCTTTCCGTAAATATTAAATATTAAGAATTAAAAATAGATAAACACTGGTCAAGGTAAAGACCAGTTTCCATATAATTGCTGGGGTCGCTGGGATTGCCAGGATCGTTGAAAAATTAGTTCAATGATCTTGGCGTTCCCAGCGATCACAGGATCAAGTGGTTTCCAAACGTTCCCTGTGATCGCTGAGAACGAAAAACAAAAAGAGCGTCGATGGTATTGCCATCACTTTCTTCAAGTACCGACCATAGGCAGTGCGAATGTTCTTGAATTTTTTTTCAGTCTCTTCCGGACTTATATCAAACTTGTCCGCTACTTTTCTCCAGCAATTCATCTTTGTATACTTATTCTTGTAGTCTTTACTAAATTTGTTATACAGTGATACTTCTAAACTTCCTCTGTAAAATCAACAACATCAGCAGATGAAACGCTCCAAAGCCATTTCAAGACAGACGAAAAAAATGTTGGAATATTTTGAGAAGCGCGAGACTGATTAGACTAACATCAAATTTGCGCATGAAACATGATGCGTACACTGATTTAACATTTAACTTTCGATCTCTGGGATCGCTGAAAGTGGTATCCATTAAATTTTTTCGATAAATCTCGATCGCTACGATCATTAAGATAGAACCTGGTTCTATCCCAGCGATCGTGATCGCTGCGATCCGACTCAGATCTTGAAGTTTAGTTTCCATATAATTACTAGGATCGCTGAGCTAAATTTTCAGTAAACCTGGCGATCCCAGCGATTATATGGAAGCCGGGTTTAAGAAAGAACGCTTCATTATCCGGAAAAACTTCAAGAAAACTAAAGAAAAATAAGTTTAGTTGAAATTTATCATTCATTTTCAATTTTTGTATAAGTTATTTAACAAAATTTACGTTTTCCAAAGACTACACAATAACATACGGCATCACTAATCCATAATTAATAAAAAGTTATCTTCTTTAATACTTGATTCCGCAATAAAACAAAATAAAATGGAAATCTTTAATGTTATTTTTGCTTCCTCAAATTTACAACGTAAATATAATTGTAAAACTACAAAAACATGATGCGTTCTTATACTAAAAACAAAAACAACGCGAATTCATTTCACACTTTCAATTCATAGCCCGCTGAGGAAATTATTTCGTATTAGGCCTCACTTGAAAAGCGTGGTAATGACGTCATGACTCAAACAAATAAATCAGCTATCGTAAATTGAGTGGTTGCTAATGCAATATTTTCAACCAACCACGTTATTGGACTGAAAGTTTAATAAGGAAAACGTTTCTTTTAACTACAAGATCGCTACTATTTCAAAATACCTTTTTGTCCCTGAGACATGAACTGTTTGTCTGAGTCACGTGGGGATAGAAATTTAAATTTTATTTACAATAACCTCTTTAGCAACAAGGGAAACACGCCAAATAAGTGATCATACACTCCATTGAAATTACTAAAACTAATGCGAATCACCAAATTAACTTCAAGATGCCTTGCAAATTCCGTTTTTTCAATTGGTGGATTTTGTTTACTTTAGGAGTCGTTCTCTTGAATACTCGCAACATGGCTGGTAAGAATTATGTCAAGTTTTTATACCATTAGTAAATGAAAAACTTGATGTTCGTTTTGCATTAAATTTCAGAGGCTTTGCAGATTGCCAGTGCTCCAGGTGATCAGATGGTTGTTATTGGTTACAACAGCTCTCGCATCGAGCTAAAATGGAACATAAGTCTTCAAGGCAAATTTTATGATAGAACGAGGATATTCAGATCACTGGACAGTGGTTTCAGTTCTAGCACGCTACTGTATTTCATCAATCGTGATCCCAAAATACTCGCAGGGTATCAGAACCGAATAAATGTGACGAATGTAGTTTATCGTGGTGCTGTAACAGTGACCTTGGTGATACAGAATGTGACGCTGAATGACGAAGCATACTACAAAGTGCAGGTCGAAGCTATTGATGGTTCTCAAGCTACAAACACTTTTTTCCTAACTATTTACGGTGAGAACAATTTCCTTTTTGTTTTGAAAACAAACTACAGTATTTGAGGTTTCTCCCAACATGGATTTCTTTACTGATATTTTTATGACTGAAGTTCCACCAAATTGTTTATTCTAACACGCTGCTTGTCTTATTAAGTATTGCATACTTCTTTATTCGAGGTAATAAAAAATTTATAAGAAACTTTTTTATTTATCAATATCATTATTGTAATATGTCATCAAGCTCACCTGTTTATGAGATATCAAGTGGTTGTAACGTGACTCAGTGGCTATCAAGTGAATCAATGCTAAGTAAGAAAGAAAGCTACTCTGAAATTTTTTTGGAAAAATCCGAAGGAGCCAATGAAATGTAAGACACGTAGTCCCTTATCTCCACGGCCAAATGTAATAAGCGGGTGTCAATTATGGGGACGGAGGAAAACCGGAGTACCCGGAGAAAAAGCCAGACATCGATTTAAGATCGACAGGTCTAAGCTCACGTACTGATCGATTCCGGGTCGTAGATGCAAGAGGCGCAAGTGATGACCGCTACGTCAAGCTGACTCACATAAATTAGTTTTTACGCAAAAATTCAGGTTTTTCACGTTGCTGTAGAGATGCAAACTCGTTTCGTTGATTTTGGTACAACCGGAAGAGGAAGTAAATTGCCAGTCGCTGGAAACACGCGTGAGGACGAGTGCGTGCGAAGGCACTCAAAGCAACTGAACGATTACCCCGTGGAAAGCAACCGTGGCATTTCAACACACCTGTTTAAAATAAGTGCGTACCAGGGCATAACAAAAATGTATTTTAATGGTACAACAAATGCGTTCGTCAGAAAACACAGTCGGATGTCCTGGTAGTCAGGTAGCACAGTTTACACTACGCGCATGATAAAGAAAATACAAAGCTTTTGAGCAAGGAAAGTTTGCCATGTACGTTCATGGCGATCTGCTAGAACCAACTTCATGCTTTAAGTGTTGCAAGGCGTATACCCATTCCTCTTGAATCCAAAGTAAAATAAGAACTTGGTCGACTTCAAGCTGCAGGTGTGATAGAACGAGTCACAAAACCCACAGCTTGGTGCGCTCCTATGGCTCCTGTGTTGAAAAAGTCAGGTAAGGTCCGCTTTTGCGTTGAACTTAAAAAGCTGAACAAAGCGGTACAAAGAGAAAAATTCATTCTTCCTTCTCTTGAGGATGTTACGTGAAAACTATCAAAAGCCAGAGTTTTTACAAGCCAGTGGGTTTTATCAAATGCCTCTCAACAAGGATAGTCAGGAACTAACAACTTTCATAACTCCCATTTGTTCCGTATTGCTTCCGACGCCTCCATTTCGGGATTACGTCCGCCCCTAAAATATTCATGCGCACGCAAGATGTCTCAATTGTTTGAGGGCGTACAAGAAATGTTCTGTTCATGGACAACATATTGATTTATGGTAGATATGGAAGAACATGATCGGTGCCTCAGTGCTGTTATAAAAATTGTCATTTGGTCAGGTTTAAGACTTAATGAAAGCAAATTTTTGTTCAGGCAATCAGAGCTCACGTTTATGTGACACAAGTTCACTGCTGAGGGTGTTGTTGCAGACCCAGATGACGTCACAGCTATTTGAGACATACCCGCACCAACCAAATCAGCATTCATACGTCAATTCTTAGGTATGATCCATTACCTTGGGCCGTATCTGCCAGACCTTCACTATGTCACACGTCCATTAAATGACCTACTCAAAGGAGACGCAGTATGGTCCTGGGGTCCCGATCAAGAAAGTGCATTTATCAAAATGAAAAAAATGGTATCATCTACTCCTGTGCTGACATACTATGATGCTGCTAAACCCACCTGTATTAGTACTGATGCAAGTTTTTATGGAATTGGAAGTATAATTCTACAGGACCAAGGAGGGGGTCAAATGAAGCCAGTGGCATTTTGTTCCTACAAAACAACGGTATGTCGAAATCGAAAAGGAGTGTTTAGCCAGTGTATGGACTTGTGAGAATTTTACAGGTACCTCTGTGGCCTTACAAAGTTTAAATTGCTAACCGATCATAAGCCCCTCGTATACTGCTTATCAATACCAAGGATCTAGACAACACACCACTCAGGTGTCGACGCATGCTCATAATGCTTATGCAGTTTAGAGCCATGACAATATTTATTAACAATGAAAAATAATTAGCACGAATCACATGCTTTGGCTTGAATTTCCTTGTTTCGGTTTTCTGGTTTCTTCTTTTTTTACGATTATGTATCGAGTTTTCAATCAAATTAATTGGTTATAAATTGAGTCTTCCAGCCCAAAAATTGTTTGATTATGTCTGACAATCCGTAGCCAGAAAAGGGATAAAAATAACTTGAAACTGGCTTTTGTTAGAAGTGAAAAATTCCGACTCAAAACCAGTTGATCAAGTCCGCTGCTATCCGCTGCAAAACGTTACATGTGATCAAGCCGGCTTCTTGTGTTTTCAGCAAACAAAATGATCGGCTTTGATTACTTTTGGAACAGTTTCCGAAGAACTTGTCGATGAATGTGATTGGCTACGACGTAACTGCGGTCTAGATTCGGCTTTTTTGGGACGCTGCTGATTGGCAAAAATGAATTTATCGTTATACATGTTTTGAGTTTTCTACTCATGCAGTTCAATACTTCGTCTCCACCAGCTAAAACGTGGCAATTAAAAATTCTGTGATTGGCCGCTGTTAAACTTGAGTATTCATTATCGGAGAAAGGCGCGAGTCTTATTGTTGGGATAACAATTCCCGACGTTTTGATTTTTTACAGTACAGAAATTCAAGTTCGTTTGTTCAGAGAACTTCACTGGTCATAAACATTTCACTAATAACCTTTTAAATCAAAGGGGTGGTTGTGAGCCATCCCATCCGTGGACTTAGTCATTTACCATTATCAACTTCATTTAAAATTTTATATTCCAGGGATACACAAATTTTCCAAATTCTCTTGCTCGGGAATTGCATCTGACTTTGCTTCTACCGATTCAAAGAATTGATCGCCTGTCATTTAAAAAACTGCCATTTCCTCTTCCGCAGTCATGATGCTGACTCGGGTTCTGTTGCAGTGTCATTCCAATCTTTAAATGTTTGGTATAAATCTAAAACTACTGGCCTGAGAAACGAAGGTTCGAATATTGACAGAAACCTTCGAAGCAAACCTCACTGTTTACTTACCTCGATCTTGCTCGAGTTTGCGAATTAAGACTCCAGTAGCATTAAATGTGGAATATAATCTACGGTTCTAATTCGATTCCATAGCTAGACTTTAAATTCAATTACTGCAGAGCAGACTTTTCTTACACAAAGTTCAATGCAAAGACTGAAAGAAATCCGCCATTTTTGATCGCTACAGATTTAAAATTACTCGCCCCAGTCTTAAGAGCCGTGCTAACAGCCGGACGGTGAGTGACATTTTAGTTTCCTCACAATGTCTCATACTCATTTCGTTCACGGATGAGATAAGAATGATCCAACCATGGAATGCATCTGGAACTCTGTGTAAAGACGCCATTAAGTGTTATGAAGCATGGAAATTTAACCACAAAGAAATGAATTCAACAAAGCAGTTGTGGGTTTAAAAGAAAGATCAGTAACTAACCTTGCTGATGGTTGAGAAGTTGTTGCTGAATGTCTTGCATTTGTTTCTCCAGGAAATCTCGTTCATTCTAGATATAAACGAAAGAAAATAGACACACTTTCACCACGGGTTAAACCAAAATTCAAAAAGAATTTTTTTCTTTGAGGAAGTCTTTACGGTTTTTATAAAATGCTGTATAGATTTTCCAAGCAAAACAATGTTTAATCACAGAACTACAACTCGATTCAGTATCTCCAAGGTTAGAAACAAAATCGTGGGTTAAATATTTAACCCTAGGTTAGTGCTTATTATCTATTGAACAACTGGGCCCTGGTTTGTAAAGGAATCGTTGTCTTTGGGACCAAAATTTGTCTTATCTCTTGTATATCATATCCTTTGTAAGGATGTCTCTCCAGTTTTAGCTTTGTAGGCAAATTATTTCTCTTGGTCTGTCTTTCATTGATGTCTTCCTATTTAGTACCTAATTACAATTTACCCATCTTTTCATGACACTTTTATCCGTTTTTATGTCCGTTATTGATCTGTGGCATCATCAATGTAAATGTGAGACCTTAGCTTGGAAAAGGTATAAAACAGGTTGAGGATATATCAGACCCTTTTCCTGTGAAAACGCACTAGATATGAACGCGTCTTGTACTATCGTCTTTTCTTTACCTGTAATTTCATGATGATGCTGTCTTTAGCCATAAGTGTAGCTTTCTGGTGACCTTCGGCCTCTGCAAGGCTGTTTTGATAACGTAATGCTTCTTCCTGGTACATAAAAGTGAGGAGAACTTCGTCTTTCAAAGAGAGTAGCCACAATAACTGCTTGAGTTGAAAACTTAAGTACACAGTTGAATCAGTGTATATATTTGAAACGTACGTATAGAGATAAAATTAAGCCTTACGTATGTTAAGCGTACGTATACAGATGAAATTAAGCCTTGCGTGTAGTGTTGAACGTACGTATACAGATCAAATTAAGCCTTGCGTATAGTGTTGAACGTACGTATACAGTTAAAACTTACCTGCCACATTTTAGTCTCCATCTCAGACTCTTTCAGCTTTTCTTGCAAGCTGCTGTTCTGTTTGGAAAGATTTTCTCTCTGTATCTCGAGGCTGTAAATCTGAAACGCATATCGAAGTCTAAAGGTTTGACCTTAAATGCTATCTACATCAACGAGCTGTTTTACTGTTGAGTTCAATGACTCGTTGGTAATCTTAACTGATAGATGCTACATTTTTCATTTCAATAAGATCATTTTATCACAGCGTTCGAATTGTGCGCGCAAGAATAAGGACATGTCGACACGAATCTAAACTGAATCCCGCTGCGATGAAACCGCACAAAAATATTTGCGTCCACACGAGCCCATTCCGGTTCCGATTAACTTGTCCTCACGAGCCAATAGGCATGCACTAACTGAACTTATACTCATAAACGTCAGGGAGTTTAAAAAATGTATTTGGCTGGTTATTAGAAAGCAAAAACAGAAATGGAGTTCCATGCAACCGGAGTCCACACTTGCAAATTGCTGGTATAATAAATTAAATCTTACATGGCTGAGACGTAAAAAAGTGCAATTGATTCCAACGGTTAATCTTAGCGAGAATAAAAAAAAAGAAATGTTTTGATATGCGGCTAGGATTTATGTAAAAACCAATTGTTCGAGATTAAATTGAGATTTGAAAGACGCCATGAAATTGTAAGTGCTTACAAACAAACTAAATAAGAAACACGAAAGACACTTCCAGTGCTAACCAATGTTTTCTTTGCGTTTTTTGTTTGCAATAACATGTAGAACAGCTTTTTCTGTGACTTTGTTTGCTTCAAAGTCAACAAAACTACAATGTCCGAGAAATTAAAACTGAAATGAGGTCTCCAGTGTCATTGTCAACAATGTAGAACCACTAAACCTGAGATCTGCATATTGACCATTAATGCATGAAATAAATTTTAGATTCTAAATGCAACAAAGCATCCATCTTTACATGTTTTTACCTTTATTTTTAAAACTCGTTGGACATTTTGAGAGATGTGTATGTTGACATAACCACACCTTAGTAAATGTGTACAAAAATTAATCAGACTATTTGCCTTAATTAAAAATAAAGATGAAGGGTCTTAAGCTATTCAACACAGGGTAGTCCCTTCAGTCTGCAGACTTCAGTCAACGGAAGCTCTCTGCAAACAAAAATCTACATTACAAAATCAAACAAGTAAAAATGATTTTGAGCTGTTACAATATGCAATATATTCATGCTCAAAATTAACATTACCCGGACAGCGTATATTACTCAATTTTTTAAATGTACAATTTTGCTAAAGTAACGGAGTTATTATCTTACCACACACTCACAGGTTAAGACAAACGCATAACTTAAAGACATGCAACAAGCAACATTGTCCCTAGGAGAGCAAGAAATAAACAAAACTTTTAAAACGTTACAGCTTGACTCTGATGACAGCGTTGCATGTGTGCTTTTCAACCGCAAGGTCCCACGGTTCAAACCCCAGCCAAAGCCCCAAAGTTGACTTGGCTTTCCATCCCAAGTCGATTAAATAAGTCCCAGCTTCAGCTGGGGGCTCACCAGCGATGGTACAGTGTCCCGTCAAGGGGAAACCGATGAGTCTTGTCCATTTAACACTGCAGAAACCGGCGATAATCATCGGTTCCAATGTACCACTTAGGCTCGTAAAATGATTTAGCTACAGTTGGAATTTACTTAAAGTCTACAGACACATTCAGATACAGACACACGCATCCGTGACCTCACCTCGGCTTTGTACTCTTCTTTAACGCTTTCCAGTTCATCTTTAAGTTTCTTGTAAGCCTCCTCAAGGTTAGAGAAAGACTCCTTCGAATCCGCCTGTTGCTGAAAACTAGGATCCGGTGACGATCCGGAATCGTCTGATAGAGCGGAACCGCTTTTGGACTGCGTACCGGAGGTTTGGCTGTCGGGAACATCGCTTGAATTCATGATTGTTTTATCAAATTACACCCTATATATGTATATAGCGGCCAGCAGTGGTCCCGTTAATTAAATACATGAAAATTCCACGACGGATCATCTAGGAACTGTGTTCAGTAATTACCCAAAGAGCAGAATTATAAACAGCTGACAAACAACAGAGTACGGCACCTAACTGGATCAATACACCCGCTTCATTTGAAAATTAGACTAATACTTGATGAAGAAGAAAGAACCTAGCCATGTGTAATTCAGTTTAAAAGAACCAAACAATTGGTTCCATAGAGCTAAGTCGCCGTGACATTATAGAGTTTAACCCCTTTTGTTGAAAATCACTAAACTGAAAACTAAAATGAGACGGTATATTACTTAGCCAGAAATTACTAAAGCAAACAATACTATCAAAGAGAACCCAATGCTTCCTAACTTTTTTACTATAAAAAAATTTAAGGACTTATTTTTTCAGAGTAGTATACGAAAATTTTAAAAATTTTATGGTGCAGCTGGATTCTGTGAATAAGTGTAGCTTTCTACCTGCATAGGCAGTGTAATTAGTAACGACAATGCATGGAGCCAAAAAGGACATTCATCATGTTCAAGGTTAGGCAAGGCACGAGGGGCCTTTGCACGGCTTCAAATCATCTAGAAATCAAAGCAGTACAAGCCTCGACTGTACAACAGTGACGTAAAATCTGTGCCCCTCAATGGATCTGAGTGTTGGCGTGTTGTGAAGGCAGACATGATGAAGATTAGTACATTTCACAGTGGATGTCTGTGGAAGCAATAATATCTTGCTCGACATCAAACGGCGCCGCCTGAAATGGCTTGGACACGTTCTCCGAATGGATAAGGGACTCGCAGCAAGAACAGCGTTAAGGTGGACCCCAGTTGGGAGGCGTAAACCTAGACGGTTAAAAACAAACCTAGCGCAAGACCACTGAAGGAGAGCTCCAAGAAATGATTTTGACGTGGGGCGAGGCGTGTAAACTTGCAAGAGACCGCCAGAAATGGCGTTGCTGTGTCGCGGCCCAATTTCCGAAGTAATTTCACAGCTCTCTCATACTTTTGAAATAGCATTACACTCCCAAATCTAAGACTATCCACACGTACGCGGGTAGCTCCGAATACATTTGACTGCTAACCGAGCTAATTTCAGACAAAATTGTCTTATCTTAAACGGGTCAACGGAGCGAAGACGCGAGGTTACGAGGGGATAGCAGCGCGAGAGTTTTGTGTTTAACATGATCCAGACATAATGTAGTTTTAAAAATGTAAGTAGTAATGTAATAAAACAATAGGCTATCACGTGATATGGAGAACCAATAGCAAAACGTGTTCGTCGATGAGTCGAATGTCAGCGGTTGACTCAGCAACAGCATTACGATATATTTTGAAAGGGATTCAATTTTCTGTAGCTGGATTACGATTTATTTTTGTTACTTGACGCTTCGCAGTTACTACAACCATTAACAACTCTAAAATCTAATTTGTGTTTTGTATTTTATAGTTTATTTCATTGGATTTAACAAATCTGAGATTTTTGTACATCTGTTTGCAATAAGAACTTATAAATGATAGCATTTCCTCCTTATTTCTTTACCCGTTCTATGTGTGTGGGTCCAAAAACTAAGGGAGCTTGTACAAATGGTACCAAATAATTTCTAATTGTTAATAACAGCTTTGTTTAATCTTCTGCTATTAAATGTGTATTAACACATTCAAAAGTTATACAAATTTTGCAGTTTTAAATAGCAAGCAGATGACGAACGCACTTCTTTCTCTTGCGAATGGCGTCTTTGCGATTCCTTGGAGGCTGGCTGCAACCCTTTAGTTCGTCTAACTTCACGAATAACGTCACTTGGTCATATCTTAAATCTATTTTCTAAATCCATATTCTATCAATGGATATCTTTTGTTATGGGTTTCTGCCTTTGTCATCTACAATGGAATGAACCTCGTCTTCTAAAATACTCTATGTCCCTAATTATTGACCAAGTTGACTTGGGTAGGCAAGCCAAAGTGTTTACATAGAAAACAGTTACCTCGCTTAGAAGGGTCACCCTACCTTTAAAACCTACTAACGCGACTGACCGAGTGACCCTAATCTTGCCGAACAAAGTTTGTGTTTGTCATGTAAATGGTTCGGTCCGCGTTACAAAGAGAAGTTTTGAAAAGTTGGCTTGACCAGGGTTACGTGCGTGGCCCTTCTACCTGGAGAAACTCTTCTCCAAATCAAAGGGGCCTTAGACAAGTAACCGAATGTACATGTTGATGCAAATTTATTTGAATTTTTTTATTTATTATTAGCCGACTTTTCTTTGTAAGTCAGCTGTCTTTTCTCAATCACGCATGACATCTCAACTGCTACCCATGGATCAAGATGAAAAGGAAAAAAAAAGGTACTAACTGAATATAAATCTGACTTGCTGAGATAAACAAAATCCTTTTACGAGCCTAACTAATTGAGAAGGATTGTTTTCGTTTTGCTCTTCCTCTTCATTTCCCTGATATTCAAGATGTGCTTTCGCCATTCCAAGTCTTGTTATCTCATTATTCAGTTCATTGCAACGTACATTGGAGATGTCCAAATTGCATTGCTGTGCCTCGATGTCCAGATTGTACTCATCCTTGATTGACTCACTGAGTTGGTCCTCCAACCGTTGGTATCTCTGCTTCAACAGCGCATGCTCAAGCTCGATGTCATTTTTCTCCTTAAATGAATTTAAACCAGAACACTATTTATTACAATGTTATTACTTTTGTATATTGTGAAAAGCATAGTTTCAGATGATACCAGAAGGGGGAATACATATTGACAGTTTCCAACTGACGTCATAGCAGCCATGTTGGTGCCCTTGATCCAATGAATTTTGATGATTTCTTTTGTTTTGTGCACCAACATGGTATGCTCGGTATCCAGCCGCTGTTCGGGGAATGAGCCCGCGCTCCCCCCGCAGCGCGGGCTCATT
>JAOCNB020039002.1:0-13251 GCA_026546465.2 Palythoa caribaeorum | reverse complement strand
TTTTTTTATTTTTTTTTTCTTTATTAAAAACCTTCCACAGAAATAAGAACAAATCAATAACGAATTGAGGCTGAAATCTTCAAAGAGTTAAGAACAATGAGCCTCGGCAAAATTTACTGGTTCTTATAAAAAAAGCGTGAATTCACTTCCTCTAAACGGGACACTAATCCGTCGTAGGTTAGCCATCCCAGCAAAAACTGGTACTCATTTTACCCATCTCGTAATGAAGGAAAACTGAGTCAATTTGGCGGAAAAGAAGGTCACACAAACACTCAACTAAGCCGGGATTTGAACCCGGGACCTTGTGGATGGAAGGCAGAGATCTTACCACTGCGCCAACCACGAATTCGTAAAACTAACAGCAACTTTATTGAACACCTGCCGAAGCTAAAAATAGTTCAGACGAATATTTTTGAGTCAAATATTCGGCTTACTCTGTATAAAAAGAGATTGGCCAGATGTTGATAAGTAAATTCATGGAGCCACTAGTATTTAGTATTTATGATATTAGGGCATTATTTGATACGGTTTTGAAGATTAAATAAATTTCCCACGAGTGGACGCAGTGAACGATTCAGAGATTTTCAACGTGGGAACTGATGAATTCAAACTTCGAACCCAGGGCTTCTCCTTAGAAGAGGGGGAAGAAGCCCTAGAATTGGGAACGAGATTGGAGAAATTTTGTAACATACCAAGGCCACTCCAACTTCTTTTTATTCGTCGCCGACCAAACCTATTTTCTTATATTTTGCAAAACATAAGGATTAAAATACAAACAAAATATAGAAAAAATCATATCAAATTGAACAAAACGTATTTTAATTCTTAGAGAAGTCCTGTGTTGCAAGAACCGTGCACGAAATGCACTAAGGTCGCAGTATATATCAATTAAGATCTTTCAGCCAAATTGTTAAGACAAAAAACTGATAAATGAAAGGCCGAGGTAGTACGAGATAACTTGTCAGTGAATCAGTATTTGTAGTCGCAGACGGCTGTTTCATCCTGATTGGGATTCGTCTGTGCGGCGCAGAGAGGAAAATAAAAGTAAACACACTTGAACGAATTCTAGTATTTATATTCAAGCTCAAAAACTGTAACTCAATCCCAACTCCGAACATTCAATTCACAAACTCAAACCAACTGACCAGTACACGCAACACCTGCGTCGTGCCAAAGTGTTTTGCAATACCTCAGTCTTTCAATTATGTATTACGTTATTGTGACCTTTCCAGTTGTATAAAAACAAAACCTTTAGGAATTTGAGCACTGGTAGCGAACATGGTGGGAAAGTTTAATAAGTTTCAGTTTTCAGTTGTTCCTAGTTTATAAAGGCCGATATCTGCCACCGCTGTTTGTTTTGATACCCTACAAGTAACTATATTCATTGATAAACAAAACAGATTAAAGTATTCATATTGATCGGGTACAGAAAGACAATTCACCTCTTTGAAACTACTTGTTAAGAACACACTTACTGAATAAAACAGCGACTCAACTGACTGACTGACTGGATATGATAGTTTGCTTATATTTTTATAAAGTTGTCAACCTGTTTGTCATACTTAAGCAGCTGAAGTGTCTGCCTTTTATGATATAGCAAGGCTATATCCCACTTATTTTTTATGTTACGTTTACTGAGTCGTTTTCGACCAAAAATTTAGGGTCGGTCAAGTAAAAAATCGGCTATTTAGTCTTTTGCGTGTATAATATTTACGATATGTCTCTTTATTTAAAAGTATACTCTTTTTCTTAATCGTGAATTTATTGTTTTGTTCTTTGTAGTGTAAATGTTGAGTTGAAACATAAAACAATTGGCTCGCATTTATCAGTGTCCGTACCGCAAGGGTTCTGCTGCCCCAGTCGTGAAGTAGAAATTGAAACGAATTATGTAGTGTTGTTTAGTTATAAATTGAAAAAAAAATTACGATTTGCTTGGGCCATATAAAATAAGATCAACTTATTTCTGCATGTTATTTACATACATTGATAACTGTTTCTGCTTTTTTCTGCAAATTTTACTGAAAGATTCTGGGTCGTTCGCCTCCGACGACTGTAAATATCAAAATAAGTGGGGATGGCCTATAGATAAATAAGCTAGATAGAAAATATCTTTGCTGAAGTTTACGTGCTTTTAATTCATCAGCTATAGAGTTTATTTCGAGCACAAAGGAAAGATCTAACAGTTACTCACGTGGTGTGTGTCATAGATCTGGGTATAAATGTATCCCTTCTTGTACTTCAAAGTTTCATCACATTCACTGAGAACTCCTGCACTGTTCAGCGCGCACAGACCCAACATATTGTCTTCATGATTTAGTTGGTAGTTAAACGAGACACAGGCTGATTCAAGCAAACATTTTTGATTGCACACAGTTAAACTGGGCACAAAAAGAGACGAAAATGATCTGCTCGGCAGAATGTGGTCAACTTTAGTGATAAATGCTCCACTGCTGTATCTATATTTTGTCGAAATCTCGGTGTCACTGTTCCCTTGAACAAAGTTTGGAATGACAAGACAAAACAAAAGTGCTAATGCAAATAGTTGGGAAGCCAACATTTTAACTGCTTACTCAGCTCGATTAGAAACCCGTCCAATTCCTTGCAAAATTACCTATAATTGCTACCATCTGACTTTCAAAGCTAGGAAAATGTGATTGGCTGTTGCATGGCTGCATACCTTGCCTTTGGTGGTGAACATATGAGGATATGAAGATTAATAATTTAAAACGCATGAGAAACATGCAGGTGTTGTGTACGGACTGTATAGTAACAAACAATGCAAAACTGCAAAAGAAAAAGTAAAATAGTCGTTGCTTTGATGCTATAAAAGGAGGTTTACTTGTTTGATAAAACTTTCTTGACATTTTAAAATGTCACTTCCTTTTTATTCATTTATAGTTGTAGGTTGTTTTTGAAGGTTCTAGGTTTCTGTACTGAGTGTTTTATGCTTGCTTTATAGCTGATTTTGATTATATAAACTATGGAAACATTCTATGTATGAGCCCTTAGTCCGAAACCGTATGAATATAATGCAGCTGGAACATTTAATTGTATGAAATGCCAGCGCCCAGTTGCATGCAATCTTTGAGTGGCTCGCACATTTTGGAACTCAGTGCCACAAATTAATGAGACCTTTTCAGCTAAACTAAATGGATATTTATTTAGAGTTTCCTCTGGCTAAATTTTAATAAATGTTGGTGCTGAGTTTCTTGAATAACTTTTTTTGTCAACATTGTCATGGATATAACATTTAGATATCAATCTGCTAATGTTTAAATATCACATTAATAACAAGGATTGAGAAAAGCCACTTAATTATAATTGGTAGGGCAGGTGTCTTAAACAGTAGAAAACAGCACAACATTTTTTTTTTTTGAGATCAAGAAATGTTTGTGGTAAACAATACTTTTTATTAAGAACTGTTGTATTGGAGCTGTTCGAAAACACGAAGTTGTTTAGAATAAGGCCTTTGTTTTTCAAAGTCTTTTGTTTATAAAATTGCTAGCAAGTTTCAAAATGTTATAAAATCTCTTGGATATTTAAGAAGTGCCAGACATTAATTTATTAAAGTTGAGCCTCTGTTACACGTTGAAAGTCAGCTGAAACTTGTGTGCAACGACGATGCGAAACAAATTTCAGCACAAGTGCATGGTGTTACACGGTGAAACGCTTGTTTTATCGCCACTGAGATCGCTGGTTGCTACCGGTTGCAGAAGTTGGATTGCTTCTAGCAAGCGACGCCTGTAATTTCTAAATGCTCCCTGATCAGGTTTGTACGAGGTGGTTTTCACTCAAAGAGTGTTGATGATCAGCCTCACTTTCATGCCAGTTTTGGCCGAGCAGGTGACAAACAGCGCCTGGTTGTTCAAAACTGAGCTGATTAGCACCAAACCAGGACTGTTCTAACCTTGTAGATACTGATTGGAACTAGCTTTAGGATTATCAATTATTTCCTTTGGAAAATCTGAACAGTATATTTGATAAACTTTTATCCTTGGCAAAGAAATTGCTGCTTGAATTTTGGTTTACCCATATTTAAATTTATCCATTCTTTGAACAACACAGCCCTGATGATGCAAGAGAATCAATAACAGGGGTATCCAGTTCAGCAAGGCTGGTTTAGATGGAAGGCTGTAAGCCCAAGGTTTAACGTCTTAATGGGAACAAGAAGATGCGAAGGTCTAACCATTTGCAGATGTTAGGCAAAGACATAGCACCTTCTGCTCGGTTATTTTAAGCCCTAAGTGAAAGTCCTTACCAACTAGGTTCTTTTTAGTAAACAAACACCAAGTTCTAAACAGATCCCCGTTTAATAAACTCCAAGTTCTAAACAGATCCCCGTTTTGTAAACGGACTCCCATTTAAAAATCGAACCTCTGATCAGGAAAGGGACCCCCGATTAGAAAACGGGCCCCCAATAACTTGTAATCGGGCTTCCGAAAAGTGAACGGATCCGATTGAGGTACATCGAGAACATGATCGGGTTCGATTATAAAAAACGGGACCTCGAAGAGGCTAACTTTCCATCAGATCGGTATCTGGTGACTTACGTCGTGTTTTTGAGGAGTGCGCAGTTGTGAATATGAGAAATGGCTTTATGAAGAGGCTAAGTTTCCATCAGATCAGCATCTGGTGACGTACGTCGTATATTTGAGGCGTGCTCGTGAATATGAGAAGAGGCTTCGTGAAGAGGCTAAGTTTTCATCAGATAAGCATCTGGTGACTTACGTCGTGTTTATGAGGAGTGCTTGTGAATATGAGAAGAGGCTTTGTGAACAAGCTAGGTTTTCATCAGATCTGCATCTGCGTGTTTTTTAGGAGTGCTTACAAGTGAAAAAAAGGCCTGTTGCTTAGGTTTTCTGCCTTCAATTGTTGGTTATTCCAGTATTTCCTCCAATCCAATGATTTGTGCTGGAGGAAATTTTTGCTGTACAACCAAAGTCGGGGTTCCTGGAGCTCAACCAGTAGTAGCCAAAGTTGTCTTCACTGCCTGCGAACCCTGGAGTGCTGCCAAACTCACAGAAGTGAAACGATGAATCATGATGTACAATTAGACCTGTAGATTGCCACCACGCTGCCGTACAACCAGAGCAGTTGTGCCCTCGCACACTCATATACTCCATCTTTTTGCATGATGCCGCACCAGCGAAGTTGAGAAGGTCAAATTCCGCCAAGCTTGCACGAGCATAATCTCTGTATTGCACACCCTCTGTGGGGAAGTTACAAGTCACTCGCCAATGGGTGGAAACAGATCTCAAACTGCGCATGCGTGACAGAGACAGACGGTATGAGTCCCATCGAGGGCTTGATTCATTCAGGGGATCATCGGTAAAAAGAGCGGTTCTCAGCTGCAGTTGATTATGATTTTTGAAGGTCTGAGACATAATTAGTGTCCAAGCCTTTCCAAATTCGGACGTTAGATCGCAGAAGACCTGGTACATTTTACCACTGCTGTCCATGACGTCATACAAACCAGATTGAACTGCCCCGTTTCTTGAGTGCTCCAAGCAACTTGCTGGCACCTAAGTTTATTCAATTCAATTCAATTTTATTTCAAATTGGTAAATGTTTACAATGTTGAGATACACCACTGGCCTGCAAATAGTACACAACTAATCGAGGCAGGTCAGTGGTTACAGTTGATATACGTTACACGAAATACAAGGCGATTAATCATATTAAATTATTTGTAGATAGAATTTAAGGATTTAAACAGCACTGATAATTTTATAAGGGATATGGTTTCGTAGTTTTTACCAAAAATGGGATTGCACTTAGTTGATTAATTTTAAAAAAATTAATCTCAATGATCGTTTTTGTAAGCGTAAAAGTTTATTGAAAAATGACTTTGAGCTCTGACCCAAGATTGCTATTCCATAGTTTAGGTAAGGGTGGATGAGTGTCCAATCAGTAATGTGATTAAAGTTTCTTGGGGTACAAAATGCCTCAGTTTTGCTATTAGACCAACAGATTTACTAACTTTTGTACTGATGTAGGTTATATGAAAACTCCAAGATAGATTACAGTCCATCAATAATCCTAGTTGTTTGACATATTCTTTATTTTCCAAAGAAACAAAGTTATTTTGAAAATTGTCGTAGATTTGTATGTCTATTATTCTAGAGGTAACTTTTTTCTGGTATGGTCGAAAAAGAACAAAGTTGGATTTTTTTAAATCGAGGGTTTTTATCTTTTCAAGTTCATTATTCATTGTTATAAAACATCGTTAATGATTCAGTATTTTCATATGTTATAATCTAAATAAATTGTGACAGGTTTAGTGTCACATTGTTTTGAAAACGTCTTGTTTGTTTCGTAGTAATTTTTTTTCGAGAAAACATTTTCTGTCCATATTTCAAGAATCGGTAATGGCGAGGAGTTCTCACGGCGAAAGTTGATTGTGTTTTGTGCTCGTTGGCGCTTAGCGAGAGCTGGAACTAGTAAAATACTCATTTACTACGTTTTGAAAAATTACAATGGGAGTTTTTGAACACATGATATTTAACCTGAAGATGAGCTAATGCTATTTTAACTGTATCAACTGTATATCAACTGTATTTAACCTGAAGATGAGCTAATGCTCGAAAACGTTTGTTTTTAATCACTTGTATATAGTTTTTACCTTTTATATAACTAATGATATTTCAAGTGCTGCGGAACAATAAACGTAAAGTAGTGAACTGCATTAAAAGGGGTAATGTGGCAATGGCTTTTTGAACATCTAGAACTTCAAAAACGTAAAATTACAATTAGCTAAGCTAAATGCTTTACGAGCATCAGGCCTATTTCAAACGTCGAACTTCACATGTGCCGAATCTAATGCGAATGAGGTAGAACAATAGAATTTGCTCATTTGCATTAGATTCGGTACATGTGAAGTTCGACGTCTAAACTAGGCCTAGGCCACCCATTGGAGCCGGTGCTTATCGGTGTTAAGCGGATGAGATTCATTGACTCCCACTGGACGGGACACTAATCCATCACAGGTTAGCCACTAGCAGAAGCTGGTACTCATTTTAGTAACCTCGTTAGGATGCAGAAAAGATCACACGAATGTTCCACCGACTAGGCTAAACTGGGGACCTTGTGACTTGAAGGCAGAAATCTAACCACTTCGCCAACCACGCCACTGTACAATTAACAGCAACTTTATTGACCACATCCCACATCTTACTTTGTTTTAACAAACGAGATTGGCCAGATGGTATCAAGTTAATTCATGGAGCCAATGGAATTTAGTATACATGATACTAGGGCATAACATGTGCGCGCGGAGAAACGGTTTCAAAGAAGAAATTTCTCACGAGTGAACCCAACTGACGAGTGAGAGATTATCAACATGGGAACTGCTTACATTCCAATCTGTTTTCCAGGGCTCTTCCTTACAACATGAAAAGCCCTGGGGTTGGGAACGAGGTTAATGAAACTCTGTTACATACCAAGCCATCCCCACTTCTAACTCTCGTCGCCGACCAAACCGATTTTTTGATATTTTGCAAAAGAAAACGATTAAAATACAAATAAAATATAGAAAAATCAAATCACATAGAAAAAAACGTTTTTCTCATTGCTGGACTCTTTGGAAAGTCAAACAGGACAAAAGTGTGGTGAAAAAAAATTACCAAACGAGAAGAAATATTACCAGGCAAGAATAATTATCAATGGACTAACTTAGAATTTCACTAGCCGAAAAACCCACATAAGACGAGAAAAAATTTACTGGATTATCGATCGAAATTATCGACTTAGTAATACACATTGAGAAGACAGTCAGCTGGTCAGCCGGAAAAGATTACAAATTTCAAGATTTCCACTGAGACAATTATAATCAGCACTCGATCACACACCTAAAAAGGAACTAATTAATATTTTAGTATTAAAATACTTCCACCATTATGCCGGTGTGACCTTCCAGTTATAAAAAAAAAAACATCTTCAGGTGTTTCAGCATTAGTAGCCAACATGGTGGGGAAATTTAACTGATAAGTTTCAGTTGTTCCTAGTTTATAAAGGCCGATATCACCCACCGCTGTTTGTTTTGATACCCTACAAGTAACTACATTCATTGATAAACAAAACAGAACAAAGTATTTATATTGAGTACAGAAAGACAATTCACTTCTTTGAAACTACTTGATAAGAATTGCTGAATAGAACAGCAACTCAACTGACTGACTGGATATGATAGTTTGCTTATATCTTTATAAAGTTACCAACCTGTTTGTCAAACTTAACCAGCTGAAGTGTCTGCTTTTTATGGTTTTCGATCAAACAAAAATTTAGGTCGGTAAAGTAAAAAAAAAGTAAAAAAATTCGGCCATTTAGTCTTTTACGTGCATAATATTTACGATATGTCTCTTTATTTAAAAGTATACTCTTTTTCTTAATCGTAAATTTATTGTTTTGTTCTTTGTAGTGTAAATGTGGAATTGAAACATAAAACAATTGGTTCGCATTTATCAGTGTCCGTACCGCAAGGGTTCTGTTGCCCCAGTCGTGAAGTAGAAATTGAAACGAATTATGTAGTGTTGTTTAGTTATAAATTGAAAAAAAAATTACGATTTGCTTGGGCCATATAAAATAAGATCAACTTATTTCTGCATGTTATTTACATACATTGATAACTGTTTCTGCTTTTTTCTGCAAATTTTACTGAAAGATTCTGGGTCGTTCGCCTCCGACGACTGTAAATATCAAAATAAGTGGGGATGGCCTATAGATAAATAAGCTAGATAGAAAATATCTTTGCTGAAGTTTACGTGCTTTTAATTCATCAGCTATAGAGTTTATTTCGAGCACAAAGGAAAGATCTAACAGTTACTCACGTGGTGTGTGTCATAGATCTGGGTATAAATGTATCCCTTCTTGTACTTCAAAGTTTCATCACATTCACTGAGAACTCCTGCACTGTTCAGCGCGCACAGACCCAACATATTGTCTTCATGATTTAGTTGGTAGTTAAACGAGACACAGGCTGATTCAAGCAAACATTTTTGATTGCACACAGTTAAACTGGGCACAAAAAGAGACGAAAATGATCTGCTCGGCAGAATGTGGTCAACTTTAGTGATAAATGCTCCACTGCTGTATCTATATTTTGTCGAAATCTCGGTGTCACTGTTCCCTTGAACAAAGTTTGGAATGACAAGACAAAACAAAAGTGCTAATGCAAATAGTTGGGAAGCCAACATTTTAACTGCTTACTCAGCTCGATTAGAAACCCGTCCAATTCCTTGCAAAATTACCTATAATTGCTACCATCTGACTTTCAAAGCTAGGAAAATGTGATTGGCTGTTGCATGGCTGCATACCTTGCCTTTGGTGGTGAACATATGAGGATATGAAGATTAATAATTTAAAACGCATGAGAAACATGCAGGTGTTGTGTACGGACTGTATAGTAACAAACAATGCAAAACTGCAAAAGAAAAAGTAAAATAGTCGTTGCTTTGATGCTATAAAAGGAGGTTTACTTGTTTGATAAAACTTTCTTGACATTTTAAAATGTCACTTCCTTTTTATTCATTTATAGTTGTAGGTTGTTTTTGAAGGTTCTAGGTTTCTGTACTGAGTGTTTTATGCTTGCTTTATAGCTGATTTTGATTATATAAACTATGGAAACATTCTATGTATGAGCCCTTAGTCCGAAACCGTATGAATATAATGCAGCTGGAACATTTAATTGTATGAAATGCCAGCGCCCAGTTGCATGCAATCTTTGAGTGGCTCGCACATTTTGGAACTCAGTGCCACAAATTAATGAGACCTTTTCAGCTAAACTAAATGGATATTTATTTAGAGTTTCCTCTGGCTAAATTTTAATAAATGTTGGTGCTGAGTTTCTTGAATAACTTTTTTTGTCAACATTGTCATGGATATAACATTTAGATATCAATCTGCTAATGTTTAAATATCACATTAATAACAAGGATTGAGAAAAGCCACTTAATTATAATTGGTAGGGCAGGTGTCTTAAACAGTAGAAAACAGCACAACATTTTTTTTTTTTGAGATCAAGAAATGTTTGTGGTAAACAATACTTTTTATTAAGAACTGTTGTATTGGAGCTGTTCGAAAACACGAAGTTGTTTAGAATAAGGCCTTTGTTTTTCAAAGTCTTTTGTTTATAAAATTGCTAGCAAGTTTCAAAATGTTATAAAATCTCTTGGATATTTAAGAAGTGCCAGACATTAATTTATTAAAGTTGAGCCTCTGTTACACGTTGAAAGTCAGCTGAAACTTGTGTGCAACGACGATGCGAAACAAATTTCAGCACAAGTGCATGGTGTTACACGGTGAAACGCTTGTTTTATCGCCACTGAGATCGCTGGTTGCTACCGGTTGCAGAAGTTGGATTGCTTCTAGCAAGCGACGCCTGTAATTTCTAAATGCTCCCTGATCAGGTTTGTACGAGGTGGTTTTCACTCAAAGAGTGTTGATGATCAGCCTCACTTTCATGCCAGTTTTGGCCGAGCAGGTGACAAACAGCGCCTGGTTGTTCAAAACTGAGCTGATTAGCACCAAACCAGGACTGTTCTAACCTTGTAGATACTGATTGGAACTAGCTTTAGGATTATCAATTATTTCCTTTGGAAAATCTGAACAGTATATTTGATAAACTTTTATCCTTGGCAAAGAAATTGCTGCTTGAATTTTGGTTTACCCATATTTAAATTTATCCATTCTTTGAACAACACAGCCCTGATGATGCAAGAGAATCAATAACAGGGGTATCCAGTTCAGCAAGGCTGGTTTAGATGGAAGGCTGTAAGCCCAAGGTTTAACGTCTTAATGGGAACAAGAAGATGCGAAGGTCTAACCATTTGCAGATGTTAGGCAAAGACATAGCACCTTCTGCTCGGTTATTTTAAGCCCTAAGTGAAAGTCCTTACCAACTAGGTTCTTTTTAGTAAACAAACACCAAGTTCTAAACAGATCCCCGTTTAATAAACTCCAAGTTCTAAACAGATCCCCGTTTTGTAAACGGACTCCCATTTAAAAATCGAACCTCTGATCAGGAAAGGGACCCCCGATTAGAAAACGGGCCCCCAATAACTTGTAATCGGGCTTCCGAAAAGTGAACGGATCCGATTGAGGTACATCGAGAACATGATCGGGTTCGATTATAAAAAACGGGACCTCGAAGAGGCTAACTTTCCATCAGATCGGTATCTGGTGACTTACGTCGTGTTTTTGAGGAGTGCGCAGTTGTGAATATGAGAAATGGCTTTATGAAGAGGCTAAGTTTCCATCAGATCAGCATCTGGTGACGTACGTCGTATATTTGAGGCGTGCTCGTGAATATGAGAAGAGGCTTCGTGAAGAGGCTAAGTTTTCATCAGATAAGCATCTGGTGACTTACGTCGTGTTTATGAGGAGTGCTTGTGAATATGAGAAGAGGCTTTGTGAACAAGCTAGGTTTTCATCAGATCTGCATCTGCGTGTTTTTTAGGAGTGCTTACAAGTGAAAAAAAGGCCTGTTGCTTAGGTTTTCTGCCTTCAATTGTTGGTTATTCCAGTATTTCCTCCAATCCAATGATTTGTGCTGGAGGAAATTTTTGCTGTACAACCAAAGTCGGGGTTCCTGGAGCTCAACCAGTAGTAGCCAAAGTTGTCTTCACTGCCTGCGAACCCTGGAGTGCTGCCAAACTCACAGAAGTGAAACGATGAATCATGATGTACAATTAGACCTGTAGATTGCCACCACGCTGCCGTACAACCAGAGCAGTTGTGCCCTCGCACACTCATATACTCCATCTTTTTGCATGATGCCGCACCAGCGAAGTTGAGAAGGTCAAATTCCGCCAAGCTTGCACGAGCATAATCTCTGTATTGCACACCCTCTGTGGGGAAGTTACAAGTCACTCGCCAATGGGTGGAAACAGATCTCAAACTGCGCATGCGTGACAGAGACAGACGGTATGAGTCCCATCGAGGGCTTGATTCATTCAGGGGATCATCGGTAAAAAGAGCGGTTCTCAGCTGCAGTTGATTATGATTTTTGAAGGTCTGAGACATAATTAGTGTCCAAGCCTTTCCAAATTCGGACGTTAGATCGCAGAAGACCTGGTACATTTTACCACTGCTGTCCATGACGTCATACAAACCAGATTGAACAGCCCCGTTTCTTGAATGCTCCAAGCAGCTTGCTGGCACCTAAGTGATAAAATATCGTAGATAATTCAGTATCGTATCGTAATGTGTTATAATTTAAATAAATTGTAATATGTTTAGTGTTTTACATTCGTGTGACGTTGTTTTGAAAGATATTCCATAATATCCATGTACTACGTTTTGAAAAAATACAGCGGAAGTATTTGAATACATGATATTTTGAGTGTGGCGGAACATTGAAATGTGAAATATTGAACAACATTAGAAGGGGTCGTAGCACTGGTTTTTGAACATCTAAACTTCTAAAAATATGTAAAATTACAATTAGCTAAGCTAAATCCTTTGCGAGCTTAAGTGGTCCCGCCATTGGAGCCGATGCTTATCTCCGGTTTCTGTATTGTTGAGCGGACGAGAGTGATTTGGGGACCTTAAGAAACTATTACGGCTCCGCCAATGACGGCGGCTGAAAAAATATATTTCTGATTTGTTCTTTACTTCTTTCTGCGGTCATTAGGGTTTGGTTTTCTCCGCATTCAGCTTTGAAGATAAACAAATACTGAGAACATGTTTGTTATCCCATCCTCGTTGTACCAATAACTCTAAAAAGCAATTTTCACGTACTGTTTCTAGCGACAACGTGCAGCGGGTACTCAGCTCTATGCATTCCAGCGTGCATTGGTGAATTTACTACTGTTTTTTGTCGCCGTCATCGGCGTCGCCCTCCTCATTTCTTAAGGTCGCCACACGCTTTTTTTATAAGAACAACTTTAAAAGAATAGCGAGGCTTAAATTTTCCAAAATTTAAGAGCAATTGAAGAACAAGCTCAGGCTGATGCTTGATAACTAGGAACGTTTTTGTGGTAGAAAATTGACTAAAACTTAGCGATACAGGCATAAAACATAAAAAGATTCAATGAAAAGATCGCTCAATTGTAGTTCGTCTCTAAATTCAACCTTACAATATATGTGTCGCGCAATTTTCATTTTCCAATACCTTGCTTTAACTTTTACTTTTTTTGTTTTCATTAAAAACCACTCGCAGAAATAAGAACAAATTAAAAACAAATTGAGGCTGAAATCGTCAAAAAATTAAGAACAATGAGCCTCGGCAAAATTTACTGGTTTCTGAAAAAAAGG
>JAOCNB020038909.1:0-13251 GCA_026546465.2 Palythoa caribaeorum | reverse complement strand
CAACGTGCACTGATTGTGTTTGCTATTGTTTTTTGCCGTCGTCGTCGGCGTCGCCGTCCTCATATCTTAAACTCCCTGATCATATAGTATTTTACTAAGCATAACATTCACGTTTGTTTCACTCAAACATTGAAAGTAAACCTACTTCTCTGGCCGTACAAAGATGCCTTACCAATCCTTGAAACAGAAGGCATAAATTATACTTAGTAAAGTGCAATTGTGGCCGGTAAATGTTATGTAGGGCAAAACTACTGATGCTGGACGAATAAAAGAACACGTACGGCACACAACCAACGGACGACACAATCTCTTTGCTATTGCTGAACATGCTTACGCAAATCCTGATCACGAAATCCTTTTTAATGAAGTTAAAGTGCTGGAAATAACCGAAAAATATTTGCCAGAGTCATAAAAGAATCTGTCAAAGATCCAAAAACACAAAAATAACTTCAATAGAGACAACTCGTATAAATTAAATAGCGCAGCGCAGAAATACCAAAAACAGAATTTTAGCCCCACGTGACTCGTACAAACAGAGACATGTTTGACAAAAAATCTAAAGAAAAAGTGGCGATTTTAGAATTACGTAGGAACGATTTTTTTTGTTAAATTTTAAGCAATATGGTCGGTTGAAAATATTGCCTCAGCCGCCGCTTGTTTTTATTTAGCTGGTTTGTTTGTCCGAATTATGACGTAATAATCACGCTGCGTTATTCCACACGGATTTGGTTATTCAAAGACACAAAGGACTCTCCGCTGGATTACCATCATTGTTCACTCCGATATGCGATACAATAAATTTACTCACATATGCATAATTTACCGATCACAAAACACTCTCACTCCTTTTTAAAATTTTATTCTGATGAAGGCTTATGGTTTGCTATTGATTTGCAGCAATTTAATAAACGCAATTTTATAACAGTAATATAATATATAGTAAGGTTCGGAGCAATTTCAAATTCCATGACTTTTCGTGACCGTGCGAACATTGCAATGTACGTAAATGTACTTGGTATGCATAGGTATTGTATATAACTTTAATCGAGATAATGCTTACATTATCACATTAAGTTCACATTGTCCAGGGGTACCAGAATGGTTTGCTTAATGAGTCAATCAACTAGTTTTTCGGCCGTTTGAAAATTATCTGAAAGAAGCGACGCACTCTACGTATTTCAAACAAATGAACGAGCACAGCGTTTTTATTATTTTATTATCTTATTATTGTATTTTAAAAAGGTCTGCTTAATGTCTAAATCATATAAAGCAATGGAGAGCTAAAAACGGAATTAAATAAAAAAGTTAAACGGTGTTTTTCAAAATACATTTAGCCGGTGTCGAAAAATGAAATATTCAAATTTACTGAGTATAGACTTACAAGGTAAATGAAAATACACTATCTTTTTCTGCTTTGGAAGCCGAATTCGCTAAAAAACTAAAAAGCCAGATGTCAGTAAAAATACAAAAATTTCCATTCAACGACAACGTGCTGCCATTTGTAGATTGTGTGACAATTTTTGAAGTTTTCTTGTTTTTCGTTTTTCTCCCTGGAGGAGCTACGTTTGTTAAGAGACGTTATTTTCGTCCTTAGAATAACTTGGAAAAAATACATGTGGTATTAACTCAAAGTTTACAATAACACTACGACGAACCCTTGAAAGATAGTTCTTTACGTTTTCCGTTTTAATTATTTGGGACCTTTGACTGGCAAAGAATGAGCGCCATAATGAGCCGCATAATAACAAAATTAAAGGTGTTGCACACAATTAAGTGTTTTGGCCAGTTACATCTTCACTGGCCAATGAAATGACTAGAAACATATTAAAATGTCTATAACTTGACTTGATTTTCATGTTCTGAAACAGGAAAAATAAAATTTTGACTTTTCCTACCCTCTGACTTGCGCCATAATTCTGCATAATACTATAGACAACAGGTGAGGTTGTACAGTTGTATTGCACTCAACAGCGGGTTTAATTTGCCTCACCACCGTTAGTCTACGTTTGCTTCGTATCCAGTGAACATGAATTCGAGATTTTGTATCCGTTCTGCTCTTTCTGCACTCGCCGGTTTCGAATTACTGAAACTCGGAGATTCCACAATGGTGAACTCGAATTACTGAAATCCGTTATGCATGATTCGGCTGTCACGCATAACCTTCTGGTAAATTTACTGTTACTTTTTGTACACTTAACACCTTTTATTACCAGCGGAATGTTCAGTTATATATTTAGTTAGGAGCGGACCATTTGAAAAGTGATGGGAGTTGGGGGGAGGTAAACTACAGAACAAAAATTCATGCAAAGTCAGGTGACTGAAAAGCATTTCATGAAAAGAAGAAGTGAAAAAGAAATTCAGACAGAGTGAATTGCATTGTTAGGTTTTTTAACTCATTATTTGAAACAGGCTTATGTTAGTAATGCTGGAAATAGACCTTTATCACGAATGGCTGCAAAATTAATATTATATTAAAACAAAAAAGCACAACTACACCCCGTTGAGATAACATATTCTTGTGACAGTTTAACTCAAGAACGAGGCTAGTAGCGCTAATTTGAATGTAAACAAAAGAATATTAAAATTGCCTCCATTCGTGATAAAGGTCTATAGCCCTTATGGAAACTCAAAATTTCAAAGTTTTGTGGGAGCATGCCCCTAAAAAGACGTTTGCACTTATGACGCACGTTGTGCGCTCCTTTTGTAAATCTTAGATCCACCCCTGGTGGTAAAGAAAAATGATTGCGGGCGACCAAAGGGAGCACGCAACACTAATCTATTGAACG
Source organism: Palythoa caribaeorum (assembly GCA_026546465.2). Taxonomy (NCBI): domain Eukaryota; kingdom Metazoa; phylum Cnidaria; class Anthozoa; order Zoantharia; family Sphenopidae; genus Palythoa; species Palythoa caribaeorum. The sequence continues at coordinate 10,465 of JAOCNB020038909.1, read as the reverse complement.
GCATGTGCTGCGCATGCGCTGTATGTATCTAAAAGAGAGACTTTTTTCGTCTTACCACTGGTATGAATGGAATGCTTTGACAAACTCGTTTGACCACTTGATGAGAACCTGTTTGACAGGTCGTAATACCTGATTTTGACACAGGCACTCTGCAGTTGCTCAACTCATGATTGTGTACACGTGGAATCTACATTATGCAGTTCTTCAATAACTTGGCAGAATTTAACTCGTAAGTTCAATTCTATAGTATTTATTACTGTCATACATTTTAGAGAGGATAATTTGGAAAATCTCGTCATGTTGAGGTTTATAAAGCTAGTTTGCTGGAGGGTTTTTGCGTATAAAAAGTTCACACCGGGTATATTTTGTGAGTCGTGGCGCAACGTACGCCACATCGTACGCATGAATCAACTTTATTTCATAGAATTCAGCACAGTTTTGCGGCAACATCAATCCCAAGATGATCAGTAAACTCACTCATTTCGCTTGAGCAAAGAGTTGCTTTTTTTACTAAATATTGGCACAGTTTTGCCGCAATATGACGCACTTTCATCCTCGAATGAAAACCCACTTTGGTGATTTATACACAACATAAAGTCATTTATATTGAGACAAATAATATAAATATCTATGCCAGATTTATCTGGGACTAACATTTCGATTATTCTCTTGAAACCTGCCCAGTTGTTTGCGTCTCCTCAATGTAAAAAACAAGAAAGTGCTTCTGCGCGCGGTCGCTGCATCTAAAACCCACTTTGGTCATTTATACACAACAAAGGGTCATTTATGGGATTTATGGTGAGACAAATAATATTGAAATCTATACCAGATTTAGCTCGGAATGAGAGCTCAATTATTCTCTTGAAACCTGCCTTATTTAAGTCAGTTTTCGATTTGAATGACATTTGGAGACTGAAAAATCTCACCGAAAAACGATTCACTTGGAGACGAAAACTGCCAACAGTCATACAGTGTCGACTCGATTGTTAGCAGCTTTCCGATGAGCTGTATGACTTAGTTACAAACATAGGTTTTGCACCTGCTCCTAACACAGATCATTCCGCCATCTGCGTTGAATTTAGAAGTATACCCAGAGAAAACCCTGGAAGTGGTTACTGGAAATTTAACTTAACTCTCCTCGATGATAATAAATTCACAGAAGAAATGCCTGAAAATATTAATGTTTGGCTTTCTGAGTTTATCTATGTTAGGGATAAGCGACTTCTGTGGGATTTAATCAAGTATCAAATAAGGCAGTTTTGCATTGCTTTTTCAATACAAGAAGCCATAAAAAGACGCGAAAAAGAAAATGCTATCATTAGAAAACTTTGAAACCTTGAAAAAGAACTCGCAGAAAAAGGCTCCCCCCAAATTTATGAAGAATATGAATCGTTAAGAGCACAATGGGATGTAGTCAATTAATGTAAACTAAACTGAACTTTGCTTCGGTCAAAAGCTAAATGGCATGAATACGGTGAAAAATCTTCCAAATATTTTTTTCTTTCTTGAGAAAAGAAACGCCGTTAAAAAACATATGCGCAAGATTAAACTCAGCGATGGAAGTGTGACGACTGATGCGAAAACAAGGAAAAATTTTATAAGAATTTATATACGGACTCTACTTAACTCGTGCCTTTTATACACAAAGTTTCATGTATTCCACTATTGTGTTCAGAACGCCAAGCTGTCCTTCTCTAATTTCCTGCAATATTTATAGCAGTGGTTTCACATAGAACACCTTGCCTCATCTCAATATGGAAATATAACATCGTTAAAAGCAAAATGGCACCCATTGAAGGACTACTCGGCTTCCTCCCTTTTGTTTTAGTTTGTATGCACCGTTCTTTACCTTTTGTCTTTTCTTATTTTTACCTTTATTTTTATTGTATTAACATTTCTGTTTAAACTAGTATCTTTAAAAATAAATAAAGAAAATTAAATTTAAAAAATCCTACCCAGTTGTTTGCGTCTCCTAAGCGTACAAATTCAAGAAAGTGCTTTTGCACACGGTCGCTGCTTTAAATTTAGCATCCCAAAGTTATCTTACTTATATTTCTTCTGAAAAATATTCAAAATTTGGTCCCCTTGATATTTTTATGAATGTCATTTTACCAGTACTGCTTTTGTGCAAAACCAAATTTACAAAAAAGTACTTTAAGCAGAAAATCGTTTGTAAAATGTTTTCAGACAGGCGATTTAGATATTTTTTAAGATTATTATTTCACCGTTCAAATTTGTCCATGTCTTTCTGGAAGAATGAATCCAAATCTTATTGATGGCTTGTCATCTCAAATTGACGATTCTTACATTCGCATGTTAGGCTTTTTGAAAAAGGTTTGCAACCTATAGATTGTGGAGGTTCAGTTGACTGTTTTTTCAAATCCATTTCACATCAGTATTACGGTACTGCCGAGTTTCATTAAGTTAGGATGGCTGGTGTTCACTATTTAGAACAGCATCCTGAGTTGTTTGTAGAAACTTTAACTGCTCAGGAATCTTGGGATGATTATTTAAGGACAATGGGTACACCAGGCACATGGTGTGACAACAATATCATACAGGCTGTTGCAAATCAACTAAATTGTGTAATTCATATTACTGAGTCAAGAGTCTAATCCACAAGGAGCAAAACCCGGGTATAACAAAAAAAGGCTTGTAATGCCGTTTCACAAAAGGAATATTTAACTCAGAAGCAAACCCACTTATCACAAAAAAGACTTGTAGTGCCAATTTACAAGTGCTGTCCACCGCATTTGTCTATAGCAGTAATAGTTCAGTTTGATCATTACTTTCGACCATGGTTTTTAGACAACGTTGCACGTTCTGTTGTCCGACAACTATAACATCCAATTCCTTCGACACTAATAATTTTTACGAAAGACAACAATTGCCACTCAAGCTAGCCTATGCAATAATAATACATAAAAGTCATGGATCTCCTTTACCTTAAAGCTTGGGTTGATATTGGTTCAACTGAAAGGGCAGCAGGAATCACATATGTAGCTCTTAGTAGAGTTAAATCGCTTGATTCTTGTGTTTTTAAACCCATGACGTATTTTTAAGGCCCCTAGTAAAGTTTTAAAATATTTCAGCGCCCCCTCCTACATATACACGCTAAATTACTTACAAATATGACCCAAACCTCGTATATATACACCTCGGCCCTATATGATTGCAAACGGTTATAATACTGTTGTGTATCTGGGATACCTGTGTAGTGTCAGGTGATCTGGAGAGTGAATACGTTGTGTATCGAGTGAACGTGCGATTATTTTATGCGCTTGCCTTTGTGGCTATTAGAGATACGACATTGGCAACGAGGATGCCCGGGAAACACCTCCCAGTGTTGGATTTATCTGGTACGGCATCCTCACTTGCTGACAGGTGGAGAAAATGGAAAACAGCGTTCAAATATTACGCCGAAGGACAAAGTTTAACAGATGCAAAGAAGAAAACAGCTCAGTTATTGCACTTCGCCGGAATGGATCTTCAAGATTTGTTCGAAGATCTAAGTGACCCTGGCCCGATACCGGAACAGGACAACGATTACAAGAAAGCAATTCGGAAGCTAGACAACCATTTTAAAACCGAGGAAAATTTTCCGTATGAAAGACACGTTTTTCGGCAAATGGAGTTCAGTGCAGGAGAATCCGCTGACCAGTTCGCAACTCGCTTGAGAAAACAAGCGAGCCACTGTAATTTTGGCGCCGCTTTGGAGGAAAATTTACGAGATCAGCTGATAGAGAAAATTAAAGATTTGGATCTTAAGAAGCGTTTGTTAGAAACCAAGAATATCAGCCTGGAACAAACTCTGGATAAAGCTCGTGCGTGGGAGACAGCAACAGCGTAGGCAAAGGATATGTCTAGCCTGTCGAAGCCTTGCAACGGAGATGTGAATGCCGTTAAAATGTCTGGCGATCGGAAAAGACAAATTATATGTCATAACTGTGGCAAAGAAGGGCTTGTCAAGAGGGATAAAAGCTGTCCAGCCAGAGGTAAAAAGTGTGCCAAATGTAAGAAAACTGGTCACTTCGCAGCTTGTTGCAACAGAGAGAAAGCAGCAGAAGGAGAGAAAAACAAGAACCGAGGTGCAAGAGGAATTTACCGTGGTCGTGGGGGACATGGTGATCACCAAAAGCGTGGTACAGCAAATCAGGTGGAATATTCAAGTAGCGAAGACCACTTTGCATTTAGTGTGTCAGAAGAAAAAACACAAGTTCACGCTGTTTCTGATGAGCCAATCATACCAGTAGGTATAAACGGAATTGTAAAAGAAGTATTAATTGACTCTGGCTCGGTAAGTAACCTTATTTGAAGAGTTGAAATCACGTGGCCTGAATGCTAGCTTAACAAAATGCAGCAAGAGACTGTTTGCCTATGGGGGTAGACAGCTTTCAGTACTGGGCCAATTTGAGGCAGAATTGTCACACAACAACAAGAAAATTCAGTCTGTATTCGTTGTGACTGACAAAGGGCGTTGTTTGTTAGGACGCGTTGCTTCGAAGGAATTGGGCATTTTGCAAATCGGGGCTAGCATTGAGACTGTGTGTAACAATACATCAGATGTAGACATTGGGGCTGAACTCCAACCTAAGTACCCCAAAGTTTTTACTGGAATTGGGAAGCTTGTAGATTTTAACCTTTAGTTACACATTGATGAAAACATTACCCCTATTGCACAAAAGCCAAGATGAACTCCCTTTGCACTCCGTGAAAAGGTCACGGCGAAAGTGAACGAGTTCATAGAGAAAGACATAGTGAAGGTTGAGGGTCCCACGTCCTGGGTTAGCCCCATAGTTGTAGCACCCAAACCTTCAGGGGACATACGCTTATGCGTAGACATGCGCTGTGCGAACAAAGCAATAATAAGAGAGAGAATTCCCATGCCTACCGTAGATGAAGTGCTAGAGAACCTTAATGGGAGCTGCATGTTTTCAAAGCTCGACCTGCGTTTAGGGTTCCACCAAGTACAGTTGGATGAGGGCTCACGTGATATTACAACATTTGCTACTCATGATGGATTGTTTCGCTATAAGAGACTTATGTTCGGAGTCAACTCTACACCCGAAAAATACCAACAAATTATCGGGCAAGCTCTATCAGGGATCAACGGGGTCCACAATATTGCAGACGACCTAGTAGTTCATGGGAAAACGAAAGAGGAACATGACCGAAACCTTCACACTAAAGGCATCTGCAGAAGATAGCGTACATACCTGTGAGGAACGAACTTACATATATTGGACAAGTCATCCTACGTGGAACTAGAATTGTAGTACCGACCGTTCTAAGAAAGAGAATCCTAGCCCTCTCCCATGAAGGTCACCAAGGCATCGTAAAAATGAAAGAAAGACTTAGATCAAAGGTATGATGGCCTGGGATAGATAAAGACGCCGAGAAGAAATGCCGTGAGTGTTATGGCTGTCAGTAAGTTGTAAAAGAGTACAGAGCACCATCTGTGAAAAACCAACAAGGATGCCCGAGAGACCGTGGCAAGATCTGGCCCTCGACTTACTTGGTCCTATGCCTACAGGTGAGCACCTGATTGTACTCGTCGACTACCACAGTAGGTGGGTAGAGGTTGACATAGTGCGGTCTACCAGTTCTGAGACGATAATCAAGTGTATGGATGCTCAGTTTGCCAGGTTTGGAATACCTTAAACCCTTCGCACAGACAATGGCTCCAATCTAGTGTCAGCAGAAATGGAACAGTACTTAGCTGAGATGGGAATCAACCACAAACTAACAACGCCACTGTGGCCAAGAGCAAATGGGAAGGTTGAAAGCCAAAACCGCTCCCTACTCAAGGCAATGCGAGCAGCGCATGCTGAAAAGAGAAATTGGAGGGTCGAATCAAACAAGTACCTGCTGGCGTACAGATCTACAGCACACACAACAACCGGAAAAACCCCAGCGGAACTACTGTATGGTAGAAATCTAACCACGAAGTTACCCGACATGGGGAGATGGGCGAAGCAGAAGACAGAAGTCTTGGGCAACAAGTTAGAGATCGTGATGCAGAGAGAAAACAAGTTGCTGCTGACTATGCAGACAAGAGACGCCAGTCATCTGAAAAAGAGATAGCGACTGGGGGCCTTGTGTTACTCAAGAAGCAGAAGGAGAACAAGCTGTCACCGTCATACGAGAGTGAGCCGTACAAGGTAAGGGCACGTCATGGTGATCAAATACGAATCGAGTCTCCTCAGGGCGTAACATACAAGCGGAACATACAGCACCTAAAATTGCTCAACCAAGTAAATCAGGAAAAGGAGGCCCCCGAAACACCAAAGAAGAGCCCATCGGGTGAACCAGTCCCCGTGCCTACCCCACTTGGTGAGAACACAGACAAGGTGGTCCAGGCGCAAACCAAGAACCGAATATGGACACAGAGATCAATGCACCCAGAAGATCGGGAAGAGTTACAAAGCCACCAGAACGATTCCAGGACTATGTGGTCACTTTAGGCAAACTCAAAGACACTTGAACTGATACAAACTCAAAGACATTTGGACATTTCAAATTGTTTATTTGAAAAAAAAATTGAAACAAATTAGATACAATGCGAACTACAGAACACGGAGAAATCAGAACTTTATGCTATTTGTTTTGCTTAGTTTACATTAATTAGATTACCAGCATTCCGAAGGAAAGGAGGGAATGTAGTGTATCTGGGATACCTGTGTAGTGTCAGGTGATCTGGAGAGTGAACACGTTGAGTATCGAGTGAACATGCGATTATTTTATGCACTTGCCTTTGTGGCTGTTAGAGATACGACAAATACAGGTTGTTTTTCTCTTTTCTTTTCTTTTCATTTTCATTTCTTTAGTAAAAACTTATTTGTACTGTACCTCTTCTGTTAGTTTAAGCTTTAGTTTAATATTTTATTATTAAGTCCAATCCAGTCATTTTTTTAAAATACCATGCATTTTTTTCTAAACCAATCATGAGAGGCAATAATAATCTGAGCAGTACAGGCTTGCTCCGCTCAGAATCCACGTTATTGTGCTCGACGTTCCATTCATACAAGACAAACTCGTTGTATCTCAACGGGAGACTTGATTGAGCTCTTCAAGTTCTATCGACATTTGGTGTTATATCGTCTTCTACATCATCATCATCTTGTTCTTTCTCCTCACCATTTGGGATGACTCCCAGAACACTATCATCGCCTGACTCAGATTCACTTTCGTCAGATGTTTCTGTTTGTCTTGGTGTCTGTCTTGTGGGGGTCCAGAACTATCAATATAGAAGTGCGCTGTAATTCGTTTTAGTTTGTCTGCTTTCTTTCCTATCAGAGGCAAGCCATGATACTTTAGGTATTTTTCCAGCTTATTTACCTTCAATTGGATTAATTTACCAGACGAAATCGTGGATGTCCAGTCATAGTCTTTGTATTTTTTATTGCTTTCAATAGTGCGCTCTTTTCCTTTTATTTTCTGGGATAAATGAAACAGTCTTCAGGTCTTCACAATAATCAATAAACAAGTATGTGTAGATCACTATTTTGCGGCTTTAAACAATAACAGGTACTTTTAAAAAGGTGAAGTTTTAGTATTACTAGTTGTAGGATGTGCTGCACAGCAGAGACCACGGATGCAGACGGGAATAGCAGGAACATTCTGACATATTTATCATTGTTATTATTATTATTTAAATATTTTATCTATCTGTTTTTGTGAGTCTTATCGGTACTAACAATGACCTGACTGTACATAACATCGTATCAGAAGTTAGAAAATTTGTTGTCCTGTAACAGCGTCTCGTAAAAGCAAAACACACGATGGAAAACAAAGTAAGTGATCATTTCTGCTGTTGTAGGTACTTGAATGAAAACCAAAGATGGCGGAATGCTTCCCATTCCTGAAACTAGCGGAAGAACTTGTCATTAGTAGCGACAACCCACCTCAGTCCTGCCAAAAATGCAAAAGAAAATTCGACATTTATTTGAAACGCCATTAAGGTAGGGCTGTTATCAAAACATGTGAGCGAACAATGTGTAGCGACTACTTATTTGAGCGACCAGATACCGCGGGTGGTCACGAACCACTTTCAGTTGACACTGTTATTAGGAAATTTGATGAATATTTAACGAAACGAAATCCCCAGTTAATGGTTCGTAAGAAGTTTTGGTTGCACCTAAAACATGATCCTACTCTAAGTTTTGACTCCTGAGTTATGAAAATCAGAGATCAAGCAACGGAATACATATTTCCCTCCGAGTTTTTGGAACAGGTAATTAGGGATAAAACATCCTTTTCACGTTCAGATTACTGTTCAAAGCTTAAATTGCGTGACGAAGGGGCCACCCTATCAGTCAAAATAGCGATTGAAATTCTGTTTTTTAGAGAAGCCACAACTCGCGAGCTCTGCAGAAGTGCTCGTGCTGCTCAAGTGAACCAAGTGGATGTGAACAATGCCAATGCAAGCCCCTCCCCCCTGAATTTCTCTCTGCCCATTCCCCCACATATGTTGATTTAGTTAGCTCTGAGGGACCCACAGATCATAGCATTTAAGTAAATCCGTATATCAAATTAACAGTAGGGGATTGTGCACTGACAGTCAATAAACACTGGTGCCCAGGTCTCGGTAATGCCTGACTGTGTATCAGTCCACATTTGGTAGTCTCGCAGAACCAGATAGAAAAGTTGGAGGGGCTAGGGATACACCATTACACACTGTTGGCTACACAAAAACGGAGCTATCACTCGGCAACACACATTACATAACGTGTTTATATCGTGTGTGGTGCAACAAAAATTACTAGTAGGCATCCCTGCAATCCATGAGCTAGGCCTGATCCATGAAATTCCTGGTACTATAGTGTCAGAGCCATCTCTTGTGATACTGCTGACAAAGCTAACACACACTCAAGATCTACAAACAAAGAGGACATTCTGAAAGAGTACCTCATCTCTTCACCGGGTTTGGTAAGCTTAAGGGGGAATATACGATAAGCCTCCGAGATGGAGTTAAGCAATTTTGTCTTATAGCACCTAAACGGGTGCCCCTGCCTCAATGAAAAAGGTTGAAGAAAAACTCAAACACATAGCTAAACACGGAGTTAAGGAACCCACCGAAAAGCCCACAGACATGTGTACCCCTATGGTTGTCGTCCTGAAAAGCAGTGGGCTTCCTGAATCCGACTGGAAGAAATCCGTAACGAGCTGAAGAAGGATGACACCCTCAAAATAGTAATTCAGTATACACAGTGTGGCTGGCCAGACAACAAGAGAATGTTCTACGGGCCATTAGCCAAATTCTAGGGAGAAAGAGGAAACCTCTCGGTACACGATGTTCTTTCACTAAGGGGGCAATAACTCGTAATGCCGCCATGCTGAGAAATGGTGTCCTCCGTCACCTCCATGATAGCCACCAAGGAATCTTGAGAACCTGCGAAAATGCAACTTTCTCAGTGTGGTGGCCTGACATTTCACGTGACATCAAAAGAATGGTACGAGAATGACACTGCTTGTTATCTTACTTGTTACATCGCTCAGTTAACATTCAAAAGGAAAAAAGGAGATGTGTTACTTGTTGTAGTTTCGCTGGACTGCAGAGACTGCGAGAGTATGCGGGAATAGTAGGAACATTTTGTCTATGTGTTTGTGAGTCTTATCGGTTATAACAACGACCGGACCGTACATAACAGAAGTCAAATCTATTTCCTCACCATACATCTTACTTTTGTGTGACTTTAAATATCAGAAAGCTACAATAGGGACACGACATAGGTGAATGAGTTTACAGTCTGAAATGCAATTGTGCTGGAAGGTCTTAATAAGAGACCATAGCATACTTATAAAAAAGCTCAGTAATTATGGAATCCGTGGCATTGCGAATGAGTGGTTTTCCTCATATTTGTCTAATAGGAAACAACATGTATCCATTGGTAGTACTAAATCTGAAGATCTTGTTATTACCCATGGGGTCCCACAGGGTTCTGTGCTAGGCCCTCTTCTTTTTCTCCTCTATATAAATGATTTCAGTAACTGTTCTAAATTGTTTGATTTTCATGTGTTTGCAGATGATACAAATTTATTTTATTCTAATTCAAGCTTGGCTGAGCTAGAAATCTGCATTAACAATAACTTGAAACTTGTTTCTAACTGGCTTAAAGCCAACAAACTTTCCTTGAACATCGATAAAACCAACTTTATAATCTTTCATCCTCCACAAAAGGCAACAAATTATCAGGTTAAATTGCTAATCAGTAATGTAGAGATTAAACAAGAGAGATACATTAAGTACCTAGGACTTTTTATTGACTCACATTTAAGCTGGAAATTTCATATTTTGCATATTACTAAAAAGATCAAGCGCTGCATTGGCATACTTTCTAAGATTAGGTATTTTGTCAGTCAACAGGTTCTTGTCCAATTATATTATACTTTAATCTACCCTTTTCTGACTTATAGCCTTGTTACCTGGGGTAATACTTACCAGACCTCTCTTCGTCCTCTTATC
>JAOCNB020038908.1:0-21487 GCA_026546465.2 Palythoa caribaeorum | reverse complement strand
GGCTTTTCAAGCGCCCTTGAAAACTGAAACTAAATTCCAGGAGTATTCAAGGAGTTCAAGGAGTAGCACGAACCCTGGTTTAATCATGATAATTGCAAACTCATTCCACCCATCCTAAGAAACATTGTTTTTTTATATATTGTGGAGGGTACTATATTGAATGATGTAGCTGACAGTTTTCAAATTATTTGTTTTTAATGAATATACCAGATGAGAGCAATAAAAGTGCGAGAGGTGAATTAGAAAATCAGAAAGGTGGTGGTTGAAGTTAACACTATAGAGGAATTACTCCAGAAAAGTATATATCACTCATCTTTTGGTGATTTTAGTCAATCATGTTCTGTCCCTGAACATTTCCAGGTGCCTTTCTCATGTTCATTCTCAAAAATTCACCAGCTCTCCTGAGACCTACCCCTCCTTTCTAATCATCTACCAAATCACTTGATTTGCACATCAAAATTCTCTCTATGCATGGATTCACCTTCTGATCACTTTTCCATGCAGCAGAGAGCTTCCCGTAACGAGAAGCGACCTAAAAATGCCCCTCTAACAAACGTTGCCCCTAAGAGATGCCCTTCAATAGTCAATTGACATACAATTATTGTCATAATTATGGTGACATGCTATTTTACATTTAGTTGCCAAATTGATCCCCAGATTTATTCCAGATAGTTTTTAGTTTAAATTTCAGTTACAAATCTTTTGATGTCTCATCATCATCATCATCATCATCATCATCATCATCATCATCACTCATATTTTCCAAATAGGCGTAATTCTTGCCTTGGGGTGATGGTGGGGCATAACTTGCATCCATCAGTTACATTATGGCTGTTTAAATTTTGACATCATTGACCGACGCACTTGAACCCTGTCCACACCCAGCAGCTTCCCAATTTTATTTGGCATCTGGATGACAAATAATATTTTTTTTGCATTTGCCCATGCAGTTCCCCCATGGCCCTGTTAACAAAGTAAGTGAAATGACCCAAGCCAACTTGTTGCTTATTCAATTAAAAATGCAATAATGCAGAACCAGAGTTCATGCATTTAAAATGAGGTACCATGCAATATGCAGGGTATTGGATTAGCTGTGTGTATGAATGTTTAACTACATATGAAATGTATGCTTGATGTGAAATATTTAATAAAGATGTTAAAGTAAAATAAAACTCTTGATAAATTAATTAATTAAACCAAATTGGTGCAGTTTTTTTCCTGCTCAACTTGATTAATTGATTAAAAAATTAAATCAAAGAATATTCAAACTTCTATGATTTGATTTCATTATTTATTTCTCATTGAAAACGATTTGCACTCACACACTATCAAACTAATAATTTGCTAGAAATACACTGAAAGTCTTCTAGAGTCTGCTGGAAGTTTGAGAAAGATATGGAATGAGTTGGACCATTATCGTCATATATGGGAAGCATATGGGATGGTCACAACATCATATTGGAATGATATGGAGCAATTTTTTTCAAAAAATAGCCATTTTTTTGCTATGGAATTGTTTAATGGGCTGGGAAGGTAGTTAATTGTCATGTATGGTATATTGGATCCCAACTGGGACCCAAGCCCAAGGGCTGATGATTTTGGGTTCAATATGGCCCAGACAAAAAACAATCACTAGCAACAGTAACTATGCTTTTCAATATGGAATTTGTCCAAATCCCGATGAATCCCATAAAATCTTCTGGCCTTTTTACCCATGAATGAGTATGGGACTTATATGGCCAAACACTTCCCATACTTTTCTATACCTTTTCCATATCATATCCATATGTCTACCCATATTGATCCCATATTTGGGACATATGTGGCCTTAAAAAGGGAACTGTCGATTTTCAAAAAAAAAATATTTCTAATGGTGGCACGAACATTCTAACGGACAACATGGAAATGCAAAATGTTGCCCATTGGATCTGTCAGCATTACAAAACCCTTTCCTGAAGAAATTCAATTCTTCTATTGACAGCAGGATGGTCACAAAAGACAAAGTTAAAAAGATGAAATAATAAAGGAGTCGATGATATTTGGCAAGGCCGATTCTACTAAACTACTTACCCAGTATCAGATAGCAATAAATGAAGCTTCAGCAAGGTTGGCTATGAGCGATCCATCACTGCTTTTGAATAGAGGTAAATATAGAGTAAATGATGATATTTCAGAGCATTTGTGCCACATGTAAAAAGTCGGATATCGGGAAAATGATAGACAGAATACTGGACGAAATAATGGATATATCAATTTTGGAATGTTGGACTTGGAAAACATATACTATTGGAAACCTAAATGATATACTACATAGATTTTGCTTTATGTGTGATTAAGAAGATATCATAGTTTAATGGCCATTCTTCAGGCCAAAATATTTGGATTGGTACTGGTGACATTTCTTCTATCAGAAACTAAAAGATAACATGACAGTTTTTCCTAAGAAAATTATTATATCTAGTCCATCATCCTGGTGCAATTTAGGAATTAAGAGCCAATGGAATTGCAGTGCTATTGTCCAGCAGGCTGTATGGTCGCGCGGCATCAGTAATACATGAAGTACCAGCAATGTTAAGTTGTAGACCAAAGTGTCCTTTGCTTGATTCTGTAGAAGTCCTGTTCGAAAAAGCAAGAAATGAAATACAGCACACTTATTAATTCAAGAAGGGAAAATCCAGGGCATCCTCAAGTGGAACAAACAGTAAAACTCAGAGTGACAGTGAATCAATTCCTCTAGTTCAAAAAAGAGCCAAGCTGAATATAGAGATAAGGGATAAAATATAAAGCATTTATCAAACATCCTGCAGAACATCAAAGATTCCCTACAGATAAAACAAGCGTTGATTGAAAGGGCAAAAACAGTAAAGGAATACGAACAATACGATCGCCTATCTACTGAAATAAGAAAGCTTCTTAGAGAGAAGGGTGACACCGAGAAGCACATTACAGCTTTAGAGAAAAAGAATGCCAAATCCAGCTGGTACAAGCACAGGGCAAAACAAAAAACCAAGGATTAGAATGCCAAGGAAACTGGTAAAAATAAAGTCCCGAATTCTGCACAGGGCAGTTCTATTGCCGAGTTTCTGTCAAAGCCACCGACAAGCAAGATCGACAATGACACCATTCAAAACAACAGAAGTTGCACAAGCACTGATCAGGCTCAAGCTCAGTCAGTCTCTCCCTGTTGGGTCTTCCTACGATGACATTGAAGACAACCCAAAAGGAAAGCAAGCTGATGAAATTCCTCGACCTGTAAATAATTTGTTTTAAGGGTTGTCATTTTTCAAATCAAAATACGACTCCCAGTCTTATATTTTCAATGACGGAGTTTTAGAGGTGAGAGTATACGCCTACCAGCACTTTTATTTGTATTTATCGAACACAAAAGTTCGCTTGTTCGATTCGACAAAAAGCTCTTTTTCCAGATAAAACGTTCCCATCTCGTTGTTGTGAAAATTTTGTGTTTGCCGTTTCAAAACAAATTAAAATAAGTGTGCTGTTTTCTCTTCATATTTCGGTAACAATACTTAAACGTGTCTCCATTGTTTTTAAATCGTAGCATTTATCAATGTGAGATAACGACATGCTTAACAACTTGTGTCTTTTTTCACTTGGCAATCACCAAAGTGCAATACATGCAACCTTAAGTTTCTTAAATAAAAAAGAATTGTTGGATAATACGCTATGCTACACATCATGACTCTTTCCTCTTCAAACCACCCTATACTTTCGAAGAACATATACTAATTATGCATAGCATCTAAAGTTGTGAAGTAAAATTGCATTTAAAAAAGTTAACTGTTTGTAGGTGAAAAAGACTTGAAGAAAGGATTTATAAGACAATGAAAAAATTAGCATTCAAAGCGTTATGCAATATGTAAAGAGATCCATCATCATTTTTCACAAAGCATTCAAGACATTCGTAGTTTTCATATTCCTCGTGTTTATATACATTTTTAAACCTTAACAGTAAATTTTTATCAATAGAATTTTCGATGGTGTTGAGCCATAATAATATTTTTTAAGATAAGACAAAGGAAAGATTCTTGTTTATGGCAGAAGCCCTAATCTGTGGCTTTGTTAGAGTGGCCGTAAAATCTTTCAAAGTGATTTCTTTGACGGAGTGCCACAAAGACAAAAATGAAAGCAGCACGAAATTCAAAATTCGAAGACAGCAATCGCACAAGAAGAACTTTGACAAAATATTCAGTGGAAATGTTGGATTTGATGTCCCTGATTTGTTATTCAGTAAAAAATCAGCCAAAATACTCGAGACTTTTTGAAATGGGAAGCCAAGGAAATACAATGAGTGAAAGATGTATCTTGAGACATTTTCAAGTGAGGTTTGGGCCAGTTTGCCACCAGGTAAAAGAAAAGAGCACACTATCCAAAACTGTATGGGTTGTCGTTATGGCTACACGAAAGTGCATGATCTCTTTCCAGTCAAGTGCAAAAGACGGCAAAATGTATCAACTGCTCCCTTGAACAATGCTACTGACATCAGAAACCAACTTCACCAACAATCGAAATCACGACGAAAATACACTGCCACTGAAGTCAAGACGGACACAAAGTTAATTTACGACAAAATTAATGAGAGTTTTGAGAATGAGTAAGGAATGTCTTTTGCAAACGCCCTGAACAAAACACTGACATAAATCTCCAATTAAAGGAGAACTAACTCGACAAAAGGGCTGCCAGAAGAAACACTGTGAGAAATTATCGAAAACAGATCGAAGACAAGTGGCAGAAGACAGATGCCAATTTTTTCTTGGGATCTCTCAGTCAACGACAACAAATAAGAATGACAACATTCTTTGAAACTGCCGAAGCCGCTGTTGAAAGGATCAAAATGAGGAAGTGTCTCGAAGAACAGAGTTTGAGAAAGCATAAGCGACATGCAAGACGGTAGCAGGACGTCATCTTTGACAAAGAGGGATTGCTTTGGGAAGTTCAAAACACTCCTGTTGTAGTTACTGACATCTTTTACTTACGCTCCCGAAGATATGGATTAGACGCTACCGTTAATCGACGCAGTAGCCACAAAAAACATTTCTTATATCATGTGATTAACACCTTAAAGGCAAATCCGCTCAAAAACCATTTTCTCAACTCCATCTGTACCGTAACCAACAGCCTTGGGTGTATGCTTTCATTTACAACGATATTCTTCAGTTCAAAATGCGTATACTTTATCGCCTTTTCATTCACCGCACTTTAAATAAACGCTGCCCTCGAATAAACAACGCACCCAAAAAATGAAAAATTTTATAAACGCTGTGCTATTTACGGTATTTGATAATCCACTGACTCTGTGTTGTATTCTGTTCTGTTCCCCTATTCTGTTCAATGAACACACTGGGAATTGACAGAGGGGTCTCTTAAAGAGGTTGACTAAATGTATTTGCTTAAACCTTTCATGAACCTAACTAATTGTAAAAAAATGTGATCCTTTTGCAAGGACTTGTTATTTGATAAAGCCCTCCTTGAAGGTCGACTTCCTAGGCCTTTCTACAGCAATTAAAGTTTAATAAAAATGATAAAACAAAACCCCAGCTTGGGCACTTGTTGGACTACCCCAACAATATTTATAGCGCAGCTGTTAAGAAGTGAAGCAGCAGTCAATTTCTGTCCAACAAAATTGTATTTAAAAAAGAAGGGCTAACGCTCGAAACGTCAGCTTTTACAAATTCCCACGGCGATGACAATTTGTTTATCAACATTACTTGAAGTTTATATTTAATCCATACCTTGCACCAGGAAACGAGTTTGCCCTTGGGATCGATTTCTTGTTTCTTTTGTTGGACAAATCAATCGTTGCTTCATTGTCACTAGAAATCTCGCTGTGCACATCACTAGCCCCGAGGTGCAAGCTACTTTCACCAAGAGGACAAGGAGGTTCTAGATCTGGTGGGTGAACGGAAGAAGCTATACGCGAATAATCCTCTCCTCCTGCATCCTGTACAGTAAAGTAAAGTAACCTGAGTATAAATCAATGTCTTAACTGTCAGCATATTAATACTAACCAAAGAACTTTCAGCAGATTAACACTAACCAAAGGTTATGCTTAGGGCTGCAAATAACAGTCGGTCATTGGCCAACCGAAATATGCTCATGTCCGACGAAATCTCAAATGTGGCTGGACATGATCTCTGGATAACTTATTAACAGTTTTGTTTTGTCTTAGTAGGACATATGTCTTCAACCCTTACAGCCCCGGGCAAATTATCAACCTCCAACTTCTCCTTGCATAACTCAAACAAAACAATAGAACTGGTAATGAGAGGCAAGGAATTGATCAAGTGAAATAAGCTGTGGAAGTTGAAATGCCAAATTCTCCCAAACTGCTTATATAGGAAGACAGTATGGAACTAAGTTGGGAGAATTTAACAACATGTCATTTGTCGTGCATGGGGCTTAAAGGGTTAATTTTCATTGAGCGCACAAATTCTGAATACTGAATCTTACAATTATTTACAGATGGTGATGATAATTCCAGTGATGATGATGATGATTTCTACTTGAGTGATCAGGAAGGCAGTGATTTAAGTGGACCGGAGGTATTAAATTATAATCATCAATTTTAATTTATCAAGCCACATTTATTAAAATTATTTATTCTTAAATTTTAAAAGGTTTTTTTAATTTTCATTTTTAGTGAGACCAATCGTGTTTATGAGTAGTGGAGAATAGCAAAAAAAGAAAATAGAAGAAAAAAATCCTTTTAGGAATCTTGTACAGTTTTTACCATGTCATACAAAAACCGAACTGGTCCAAAATAAATGAACCAGGATAGGTTTTGTATGAAGTGGTAGAAATTGTTCAATAGTTGTATTTAAGGTGAAATGTTTAAATTTGAATCACAACTTATAGTAATTATATATACAAATTATATAGCATAATATAATTTTAGTGTTAATTTCTCTGTAGGATATTATGGAGATTGATCAACAACAAGGGCAAAAGTTGAGACGCCGCAAGTTTAGGATTCCTATAAAGGTAATGGTGTAAAAAAATAAGGTTATGATTAATAACAAATTGAAATTGCTATAAAGAAAGAAGAAACTTGTGTTATTCTTGAAAATCTGTGAAATATGCTTACTTCTTTTGTTGTAAAAAACTTTTTTAATTTCTATTTCCTAAAGGCTGCTACACATGATCTAATTTGTTTTCTACATTAAGCTCCCGATTTTTTTGTCTCAGACAAAAAACCAACTCTTGTGTACAGTTTTTGACAAGATTTTTTGTTGTCGACAAAGATTGTGCCACATGTTTGATCCGAAAATGTCAGCTGATCAGTCAGCTTGTGTGTGGTAGATTCAGGTAAATTATCCGAGTAGAACTTGATACTACTAATCACAGAGCAGTATTTACCACGTGATCACACTGCAAGATTTAAGATGGAAAGCACTTGAGAGGAAGTTGTTTCAGACTTAGTTCTAGGTCATGTTCTGCTAAGTAAACCCAACAAATCATTGGCTTGTGTGTGGCAAACCTTGCATCCCAAGAAATCGTCTCAGACAAAAAATAGGGAGCTTAGAGACATAAAGTTGGCTCATGTGTAGCAGGCTTAATTTAGCATCAAAAGAATATCAAACAGAAATTTCTTGGCTTTCGGTAAGCAAGTTTGCAGATTGGTTAAGAAGTTGAGGGCTACTTACAGACCATTTTTAGTTATAAAGACTCTGTAGCTCTGGGGGTAGAGGATGTGTCTGGTAATCAGAGGGTTATTGGCTCCATTATTTTCCTGGATAGTTCATGTTGTAATTGAGGAGCACTTTTTTTCCAGTATATTGGGCCTTACTGTATTTGAAGAAAATCAAAGTAATTATATATTTTGATGTTTTCCCTACTTTTGCAGCATCAAAAGAATTTTAAACAAAAATTTTTTGCTTTGTTGAAGAAATTCAAAGTAACTGACGAGGTGAGTTTATAATTGTAGAACATTATGTTGATAAATATTATTAGATTTGGCCATTGGTACAAAGGTTACCTCTTCCAAATCAATGATATTTTAGGTAAATGTGTAGTAGGAAGAATTGTATCAGCTATGTTTTGTAGCATATGCATAAATTCAATTAAATCAATTTTTTATTAAATAGAATTAACAATTGACAAAACAATAAAAAAGAAAAAGAAATATTGGGTGCTGTGCATAAGCTAAATCCTCTTACAAGCCTTAGCTGGTACATATCTCTTACCATGTTTCTGTAGTTGTCATCGGATGAGAGTACTTAATTACCCTGACTGGAACATTAATCCATCACATGTTAACCCCCAGCAGAAGCTGGTACTTATTTCTTACCATCTGTAGTCCTGATCAAATGAAAGTTATTAATTACCCTGAACCAAACCAACCAAAGTTGACTCAGCTTTCCATCCTCCCAAGGTCGATAAAATGAGTACCAGCTTCTGCTGGGGGCTAACCTACGATGGATTAGTGTCCCATCCAGGGGAAGTCAATGACTAGATCTTCTACTGAACACTACAGAAACCGGAGGTAAGCACTGGCCAATGGGCCACTTGGCTCGTAAAAGGAACGAAAGCTGAATCAACTTAAGCTGGAAGAAGGCCACACAAATGTTTAACACTCAACTGAGCCAGGGTTTGAACATGGGACCTTGTGACCTTGAAAACTTTGTACTTATATTTATACTAAATGTTAAATTATTAAATTCATTTTAGAAAATAGTAATGAGATCGTAGATCTGATTGTAGTTTGGACAGCCCCAGGTATGGTATGTGTGGAATTTGTGTCTTTGAATGAAAGGGAAGTTGAGATAATTATTTTCTTTTTGAGAAAATAATACAATGGAATACAAAACAGCAACTGTGGATCTTTTGTTGGACAGAGAATAATACTATTAATAGTGCATAATTTATTGTGTCATGTCTCACAGGTTCTTGCAGGACAGCCTGACACATATCTGGATATGGATATCAGCCCCCCAGAGAATGAGGTTCCTGACGATGACTTTCTGTTTGAAATGGATGATGATAGTGAGGGGGAGAATGAGTTTATGGAAGATACAATCAGCATCACATCAACACCAAAGCCATCACTAAGGTGAGCTGATCCCTCGCAAGGCTTGCTGTTTTAGGCGAGTGATCACTCATGCTCACGAGAATCACTTACTCAGCTATCTACTAAAAATCGCTCACTGCAAAGTACAAGTTACCTTTTGTGACTTCATTGTCCTGTCAGTTTTGAAAAATCTTGCATCACAACAATTTCAACAAGAACGTCAATTTATCGAACGTTGATATATGTTTGTATACAGGCTTCACAGGGCCGAGCTGCTTGTTGTTTCACATATTCCTCACATTTTGTATTATTCAGTTGATTTGATCCTTATGTAGAAGGCGAAACACACTCCAGTAGTATTAGGCCGCACTTGCATTTCAGAAAAATTGGGCCCTGGGAATCCTCACGCGTTAACCAACTCAACTAATCGTGAAACTGCTACGTTGCCAACGTGGTGGTCCCTGATGGTGTAGTGGTTAGCACTCCTGACTAGAATACAGGAAGATGTGGGTTTCGATTCCCGCTTGGGGCATACACCAATTTTTTCAGACAAAACGTGATCGTGTTTGCTATCTGGAGAATGTATTTTATGGCCTTTGTCAGTGGCTGCTTAAATTATCATTAAGATACACTCCAGTGAGAGCTTTATTTTTATTTTCTGCCCATGCTGTCTTTATTATATATATTAGATAGGGACTGTCAGCTCTTTCATTTCTTTACTAGCTACATACTTTTATGTTTTACCAATACAATGCATTTATGTTTTGGTAAGTTTGTGCAGTAGTATCTTGTCAGGTGTTTTTAACTGATTTGTGAAATGAAAAAAAAACCGCTCATTTTGAAAGAAGTTTTTGCATGCCTTTTTTGCCAGCCAAAGATTTTCAAATGGCAAGCCCGGTAGATGTGCACCTTTGAAGCAAAATGGTACCATAGTAACTTAAGTTACTTGGAGACTGAATGTCAATGTTCTACTTTTCAATTGGATGTATTTTCTGTCATTTCAGACCATTCTTTGATGCTCGTTCGACAGAAAATGTTCCAAGCAAGACAGTGGTATGTTTATGAATGCAGTGACATAATTTTATTTAAGATGTAGTTGTTTTCTTTGAAACTAATGCAGTGCTTGCAAGCATAAAATTATAATTCCTGAAACATGCCTTGTCTGTTTAGTCTGTTTAATGCCTTGCCTTAAGAAGTAAGTGAAGGTACCTGTAAGAGTATTTATTCATTTGGTGTTTTGGTATATGCTTTGATCGGTTAGTAGTAAAGTATGATGAGGATTTGCCTCCCTTTCGCGAGAGATTCTCATTAACATGCGGTAGTCTATATAGTCTATATAGCTAGGCTATATAGTGTATATAGTCTAACATAGCTAGGCTATATGATCTTTATAGCTAGATTATATAGCACAGCTATGTTGGACTATATAGACTATATAGCACAATAAGCTATATAAGCATAAAATTACTACCTGATTAATAATATTTAATGGTAAAAAGGAGGCTAATTCTCTCATACTTTACTACTACTTCAGTTTATTTTTTTCACAGAGCATAAATGTAGAAGAAGGCTCAAGGGCTGCAGCACAGCATTGTTTAAACATAGTCAATGGTGATGACAACTCAACGGATCCAGAGTTGCTTCTGGTATGATTTTGTATAATTGTTCTTCTTCTCTGCTTTTGTGTGGTATTTAAAAAGGAATTGAAATATTATTAACAGAAATGTTTTATAACATGTAATTATTCAAGAAAATAAGAAAAAGGAACTGGACGTTTCAACAACACTTGTCATCATTATCAACAGCAACATGGTAATGTGAATGAAAAATAATCTGTGAACTTAACAGAATGTTATAACAATATCTTCATGAAAATAGTTTCAATCTTATTAAATCTGATTTGACGTTAAATGTTGGATTTTCATACTTTTTGTTCAATCAGATCAATAAGATTGAAACTATTCTCATGAGGATTATGTTATTAACATTTTGTTTAGTTTATAGATTATTTTCAATCGCGTCACCATATTACGGATGATAATGACGACGAGTGGTTGTCAAAGCTTACACTTCCTTTCGTCATGTTATTAAATCAATTTAAAAGTAATCCAAGCCAAGTCACAGGATGTGCTTTTTGTTTCCAAATTTGGGGGAGCACGTTTGTCCGACACCTTGAAAGTAGGGGAGACATTCAATATGAGAGGGAGTTAACAGTACGTACCAACATCACACAGGCTGCTTTTACATGAAATAAGGAGAGTGGAGGTTCTTAGTCATATCCATGCTTCACAACACAAGTCTACCCTCGCCTGGCATTTTACCATGTGCTTTATAGACACTGACCTTTCTCTTGCCTTGGTTAGTGGTACCATGTCTCAGATTTTGCTTGCAAATCCAATGGCAACCAGAGTGGATAGTAGAACGAAAGTTTAGCCAGTTTTTACTTTCCAGTTCTAAGATCTAATATTCATACTTGTTGTATAAACTTCTTGTTGTTGATCTTCTTTCTCACGTTCTTGTTCTTCTGTAGTCTTCTTGTCTTCTTTTCTTGACAAGCTTTTGGCAGTCCTGCCCTCTTCAGGTGTATTTACAAGAAGATGATACAGTCATCCACGATGGCCCAAATCAAGACTCTATCAAGTCATACTTGTTGCAAAAAACATATAATTCAGTCTTCTGACTGCAAGATGTTTTGATCAATAAACAATGTAGCAACAGTTCAAATGTGGTCAGCTTCTTGTGCCGAATCTAATTCAATTGGGGTAGAACAATAGAAGTTGCTCATTAGCATACGATTTGGCACATTTGAAGTTCGACATTTAGACTAGGTCCTATTTACGAATTCATATAGCTAACTTATCCATTCCAGGACACGTTTACACCGCCATCAGAAACAGAAACTTCGGAATCACCAGTTAACTCAGATTCAATGTCGCCCAACCGAGTCTCTCCTCAAGGATCCAGCTCATCATCATCTGTACGAAGAAGTGTATCGTTTAAAGAAAGAGCCTTCAAGGTCGATGATAGTGCAGAAAATGTGTCCCTAAAAAGAAGAAATAGTGACATTGAGCTAAAGGTTGGTTTAGTTTGGACTTTCTGCTTGGAAGGTACTAAATCTATATGACTACCATGTAGAATTGCGAGTCACGACCACCATTACTTTTGGTCCGACCTGGGATGGGGTTGGGATTGGCTTCTATTGCAAATGAACAAAGATGCTTGTCAGGAATTTCTAACATTACCTCTAAAAGGTATAGTACCTCCTTATCCACGTAGAAGTGGCAACGCATATTTTTTTACCAATTTGAAACCGTTTAATATTTTTTAAGTTTGAATAGTATTAAAGGCAGAAAATTCGATTGCCTTCCGTTTAAAAAGGTTTTTAATTTTTGGTATCACCTAAAACGTAGTCTTCGACATTGTTCATTTAAATTCTTAAGACCCTAAAAGGTATCAGAGCACTAATTTTGACGCCTAAAATAATATTCACACAGTCTTGAAAAGTCAGGCAGGAATCCAGTTCTTGAAAAGTGCTTGAATTTTTGTTTAAGTCCTTGATTTTTTACCAATTTAATGAAGATGTGAATTTGTAATTCCAAAACTTTTTTGTATTCATCTTATTCCTACATTAGGAGTATGGGACATGGGAATGAAAACTTGAACAAAATAAGCAATGACTTGGGACTTGGAGAAAAAAGTTTTGGACTTCAAAATCTGTTAGCTTGGAAAGGATGTTATAAGAGATAAAATGACAGTCTTCAGTTTAACTGACATGTTTCGGTATCTTCATCTATATGCCATCTTCAGTGTAATACCAATGATACAACTGTTACGGTATTTAAGTTCGGTAATAACAATATAGAGCTCTATAGAATTTATATAATTGTAGCTTAAAAGAATTACAGAATAGTTTAAGATTTACGTGTTTGACCTGTTTGTTAATAGATGGTTTTTCTAGTTGAATATATATGGCTTTTTAAACCTTAGTTCATATTCAGTGAAGCTTGATCTAAGATTTTGAAACAATAGGGAGAGCTTAAGGAACGGCAATAAGATGATTCAGACAGATGGTTGAAGATGTGCGAGGTCTTATCACCATTTAGACGTTCATTCACGCGTGTAGACAGGTGACAACACGTCTTACCAATATAACAGGGATTAAATCGTTCACACGAGAATTTGTAAACCACACGTGAGCGTAGTCCACTAAGGATATGGTCCTTTGCACTGAACAATGGTCCTATTTTGAAAGAAGCAAAACTGATTCTGATATCTAGATTCTTGCTGTAAAATGAAAGGATGCATGTTTGTATATGGAGGCACGCTCGTGTTTCGTTCATGTCATCATATTTGGAAGGTCAACTCTGCCATGCTTAACAACCCCAAAAAAGTGAAAGTTTATAATGCTATTACATGCACCACCCGGCTCTTGAAGGATCCTTGAAAAGTCCTTCAAACTGATTGCAACTTTTTGTATAAACCCCGATATAAATGGTACAACAAGCATCCTCGCCCTCTTATAATAAGAGTTCCCCCCCCCCTTTTGGGTAGTTTTAGTAGCAAAAGGATGACGTTACTTTTAGGGTATTTCTACTTTAAGTTTTGTTTTGTTGTAAATTTTCTCTGCGTTTCTCCGACATACTGATTCTTGCTGTAGTCTGCACAGGGGATATCATAGATCTACGAGATTTCGAATTTCTTCTTTCCCCATTTGGTCTTTCGGCTTTGGAAACATCTGGCTAATTGTTTATAGGGTTTAAATGCCACTTTGATAACGTGGTTGTCCAAAACTCTCTTTATTAGTTTTATTGTAAATAATTCTAAACAAAAATCTTTTTAACCACCAGAGTAACACACATGTATATATATTTCTATTTTTCAAATGTATCCACCTGGTAACAAACCAAGTTTTAATATCAGTATTTGTTTGTAAGCATAAAGAAATAAGCATGACTCACTCAAACATTTTACGAGAGCATTACACCATTATTTCGTTCATATTCGCTAATTTTGTTAAAGTTCCTTTGTCTTTCACTTCGCCGCCATTTTGGTTCTTTTAATCCCCCAGTCTGTCTTCAGTCTTTCCTCAGAGCTCTGAGGCGTTTCTTGTGCTGGAATCGAATCAACTTTATCTAGTTATCCCAGAGTGTTAGTTTTAAATTAAGAATGGTTTGTGACTGGCTGAAAAGTTAACCATTAAGGAGTTGTTTCTTTTGGAATTCTACAGTATAGGGGTTTGCATTGACTATTTATTAACTTAATTGTAATTATAGTTTATAAAAAATAGCAATAACGAATTTCATAGTCATTAATTGTTTTGTGTGGCAGCTAGAACTAATTTTACCCTTTGTTTCAGCTACCAGTATGTACGTTAAATGATCAGCTACTCAGTGTTCTGCCACCAAATGACACGATTCCAGAAAGCATTCTGTTGGTGAACACCTCAGAATGGCAAGGCCAGGTTTGTGGTCTGTCGCTACTTGTATGCTGTATATAATCTGTGCTGTTAAAGGCAAAAGTTTACTTTATACAAGGCGTAAACAAAATACTTGAAATAAATGGCAAATGACTTCGTGTTTCTTATTTCAGCTTTGAACAAGGAAACTCTTTAGAAAGAAAGTTGCTCATTTCTCCTTGTTCCCAGTCACTTTTTAGTGTAAACTTAAAACTAAAGTTTCAACTGTGAGCTCTTATTGCGATAATCTAGCAATTAAATCATCCCCAATCACAGAAATGTAAATTACATTATACTCCCCATTGTGCTTTAATAACATAAGTTAAAATGGTAACTTTCTTCAAAAAGCGTCAGTATCATTCTCAGCTAAACAACAATTCACTTTCATTTCAAGATAAATAAAATTCAATGACAATGTCAGTTATTTGGTAACTCATTTCCTTAAACCGACTCAGCTTTTCATCCATACGAGGTCGGTAAAATTTTGAGGACCAGTTTCTGCTGGGGACTAACCTGCAATGGATTAGTGTCCCATCCAGGGGGAGTCAATGACTGTCATCCGCTTAACACTACAGAAACAGGAGATAAGCACTGGCTCCAGTGAGCCACTTAGGCTCGTAAAAGGATTTAGCAATCTAGCTTCCTTAACTTTTAATAGTTTAAGAACAATGAAAACTGACGTTTTCTCGATGCACTTAAACAACATTGTCAGCCAAATAAATTTACTGTTTAATTTTCTACTCACAGCATTTTGAAACTACTGCAGGGTATAACTTTTCTTCACTTTATAACAAGGCTAAGTTGTAAGTGTGACAGAGGTGAAAATGTCGAGGTTTTGTATTATCATATTCTTATTTATTTTACTTTGTGAAGTAATTCTTCTTTGTTGTTTGTATTATTAGCTGCTGGCTTTGAAGCTATGGGACAGGGAGAGAAGGATTATCTGTACCAGGTCGAATGCAGACATCCAGTCAGTTTTTCTTGCTATTATAAGCAAGTATCAGCAATTGTAAGTGCGTCTCTTGTGGAATATTCTTTATTATTCTTTATTTTGATGTAGTACTCTCTTCCTCCAAGAATAAAACATCAACTTGATTATTCTAAATCTTGTGCATTAGTTATTCGATGTCTTAAATTTTAGTTGAAAATTCGAATATTGAAATATAGCCTCGATTCAAACATTGAAATTTGATTGGATTAGGGAAACATGCAATCTTAATATGGGTTGTGTCTTGCAGAACACCGCCACGTTTAGTCTGCTGTTACACAATTATATTTGTAATTTCCCGCGCTAATTCTCTCCGTGTGACGGCGCCCAATGTAACCATTTTTCATTATCCAATCAAATTTCAATATTCAAATCGAGGTTAAATTTGAATAATTAACAGAAATTTAGAAATTTCAAACGATCAGTGAATCGATGTTGTTTTATTCTGGAGGAATATCTTGTTGGTTCTCTTTTTCGTAGTTGTAACAGCCACTCAGTCTCGCCGCCAGTGCTGCGTGTTGCTGTAGCTGGAACCGAGCCATATGTGAGTGCCGTGGTAAGGCCATACATCGAACACTTCTCCTCAAAGCCACCGGACTGGCAGAGCTACATTCGATTTCTCATTATACCATTGGGTGAGAAACGATTACTCTTTTTATTTGTTTAAAATTGATATTTCATTCATTTACTTAAAGCCCCAACAAGTAAAATGCTCCTATTTTGACCTAACACAGATTTATCTTCCACTTTAACAGGAAGCCATCCTCTAGCTAAGTATTTATCAGCTCTCGACAGCACGTACAACTCACTGTTCATGGATAGTGTTTGGAAGGAAGCGTTCGAACATTCCGACTCAGCTGTAGGTAAGTCAACTGGAACATAAATTACCACCACGGTTATATAGGGTAAAGGTTGTTGCAAACCTGTAAGTAAGAATTAGTTAGAAATATTTAGCGTATTTCTGTTGTGAGTTAGTTAGGAGTTCAGTAAGTTTCTGTTGCAGTTAATTACAAACGAAAATTTTTTGCAGACAGTTTCGTGCTATACATAAGTATTTTTCATAAAAACTATTTTAATTCATTGGCTTGTAAGTCAAACGAGTTATAAAATCCCATTCGTTTTTAAACGTTAAGTCTCAGAATGAACTTATCGGGATGGCAAATTACTAAGTTTAATCGTCAAAACCCCAAAGCTTCATCTAAAATACAGATTATAACATTATTAAGTTTAAGCGTCCAAACTCCGAAGCTTCATCTAAAATACAGATTATAACATTACATTATTTTGTCTCGGATCAGATTTTGAGGAGGTTGGTAAACGCGTGTCTACGTATATGGCTGCCAGTACGGTGACACACAGTCTTCCTGTTGCTGAAGCGTTAGTCAACACCAAGCACAAAGGGTGCGTACAATATCCCTCTATTTATATGTTTTCTTGGACTTTGGATTAATATTTTAACATCTTTCACAGATTGGTTAAACTTAGAAATTCTTATCGTATGACCACATATTTATGTACATTTGTTGGAAACCTTTCACAAAAGAGGGACGGCAGAACCACAGGGAGATCTCTGGATCTCCTCCATTTTTCACCAAAGATGACTAAATGTTTGTAGTTATTAGTACAGAAAAGTTCTCTCTGCTGGTAATTTTGTCAAACAACCGTTAACCTAATCCGAAGAATGTTACCTGTGCCCCAAGCCTTCTCTTCTTTCTCTGCCCTGCTCATATTTGTTTTTGAAATGAAATTGTTTTGTTTTTCATCCCCTTTACCTCAGATTGTGCAATGCCGTCCATGTAACATTGTGTTCCACAATTTTGTAAACAACGTTGAATTTAGTTTTTTTTTTTAAAAAACAAAATTTAAAGAAGTATTAGAGAAAATGCATACTTTTACCAGCTGACAAATAGATAAAGTAAAGTAGAAAAGAGACTACTTTTGGAGATGTGCTTAATATTTAAGTCAACAAATCCAACAATTATGATAAAAGATGGTGGGTAATATTTTGGTTTATTTTTAAGTCACTTTCAAACGATCTACAAAGATTAATAAATATTTATGGCTTATATATGCTAATTTGCAAGTGAAATAATCTCAAGGGAAGAAAAATAAAAGCAAAACAAACGAAGAGTCCCAACAGAGTTCTTAGTTAAACAATACCAGTTATATGATGGGGCTATGCGATGAGCACTATATGAAATTCTTGACAACGCTCCGCTATTAATCTTAAGATCAAAGACGCCCCCCATATTAACTGGCAAATTAACTGGCAAAAGACACTTTGAACCACCAAGTGAAACGTGTCAGTATTAAGTTATTAGTATCATTGAAATTTAGGAATTCTAACTTCTATTGTGATCAAGTATGTCAACTATTAGTCAATCTGAGGAAATTGTTCTTCAGTAACATGTTAAGTGATAACATTGTAAAAGTTGGCTCGAATGAGGCCGCTTCTACTGTAAAATTAAAAACCGTTTAAAACAGTTTAAAAACACTAAGCTTTAGCTTTTGTAATCTATATTTAACCCTTTAAGCCCCAAGCACGAGAAATGACGTGCTGGTAAATTCTCCCAACCGAGCTCCATACTTTCTGTATAAGCAGTTTGGAAGAATTTGGCTTTTTAAATTCCACAGCCTATTCACTTTGATCAATTCCTTATTTCTCATTACCAGTTATATTATTTTGTTCGAGTTATGTAAGGAGAAGTTAGATGTTGATAAATTGCCTGGGGCAGAATGGGTTAAAGTTTGGTTATCTATTTTGTACCAGACTGACGATGGTAGCTGCACTCCCGACCGGAAACATTTCTTAAAGTCAAATCCGTGTACATGGTGGTTTATGTCAATGTTTGAGTTCTTATTGTTGAAGTCGTCATGAAAATAATACATAAAATCATCACAGGAATGTAAATGCCTGTTAACTTAAATATTAAGTGCATCTCCAGAGAATGTTCATCGAAGTCTTCTCTACTTTACTAGATGCATACTTAATACTTGATTTTTACTTTAATACTCAGACAAAATGCCGTAGTACACACCGGCTTTTATGTTGCAAATTGTCATTTATGCGTTTGTTTGATATTTTGATTTGTAGCATGGATGAAGGGTCCTCCCAAGTGTTTCTTCCTTTTGTCAGCGTGAGTATTCCATGCTTTGTAGACATCGTTCACTGCGTTTTTATCAGTTATAAGATTGTTCATAGTTTTGATCTCGAACAATTATTTGATCCATTTTTCCATATTGAAAAGTATCTTCTAATATTAAATTAGTAGAGTGGACTGGTTGTTAAACTTAGCAAACTATAAAGAAGATTACAATTCTGCTTTGTTTCATGTTGTGTGCACGGTCACGGTTATGATCTTTTGTTCTTGTTGTTATGCTCCCTTACTCTATTGGCTGTTTGCTTGTTTACATCTCAAAGCCTTTTGTAATTTGTGCACTCTCAACGTCATATTTCAATAGGGAAAGAGAGAACAAAAAAAATATAACAAAGAAAGTCATTGAGATTCGTAACCAGTTTACTCTACCTAAACATTTTAATTTATTGCTGGCATTATCTTTCTGTTATGTAAACATACCAACATACTTAACAAATAATTTAGTTTTTACGACTGTGTGCTCTTTTTACAGGATGTGCGCATTGGATCGACAGATTATTCTCAAGGTTGGTTTAATGTTAGTGGTAAAATAATTGGGTTTTCCTGGACTCTCACTGCAGTACAAAATACGATCTATTTTCCTTTTTCACCGAGATTTTTGACAAGTTACCAAATGCTGTCATGCAACTCACTTAGTTTTTAGTTATGAAGATGTTGAATGACACATTTAAAAGACGCCCCATTTGTAAATTACAAACATTTATCATTTTTTTAGGTTTAAAACAAAGTAATTTGTTTGAAAAAAACTAGCGAGGACGTTTTACGATAGGTGATTGCAAAAGCTACGAATTTGAGTCAGTCCAAGCTTATATTTGCGGCCCTCATATTCAAAGTATTCCGTCGTTGTTCTGCTGTTGGAGTGATTATTGTGGTAACTTTGCATAAATGTGTCCATCACTTATAATCCGTTTATCACAGCGTTATGAAACATTTCAGATGAGGAATTATTGACATCAACAAGTGGAACTTTGACAACTGCGTCAAAAGAAATCCCAGGTTCTTCTGGTAGTCGTGGTGAACTTCAGGTTCCTATGCCCGGCTTATCACTTTCCCCACCCCAGTCTACCACTGTGTACAGGTATGTGCTATAAATTTATAACCCCTTCCCTGTTCTATTCTCCTTACCCCAGTCCACTACTATGTACGGTTAGCGTTATGAATTTGTACCCTCTTCCCAGTTCTATTCCCCCTTCCCCAGTCTACCACTGTGTACAGGTTTGTACCCCCTTCCCAGTTTTATTCTCCACACCTTACTCTGCTAGCGTGTACAGGTTAGTAATAAATACGACCCCCTCCCATGTTCTTTTCACCTCACCCCAGTCTGCTGCGGTGTTTAGGTAAGTATTATGAATTTCGACCCCCTCCTGTTTTACTCTCCTCACCTTAGTCTACTGCATTGATGAAAGTTTTATCAATCTCGGTTCTTCCTGGCATTATAAGCGCAAAGCAAAGCTCATCAAGTGCGAATAACAAGGGCGTGCTTGAGAGTTCTTTCTCGAATAGTAATACAGATTTCTCCTAAATGCTTGACCTACATTTGTGTTTTTCTATCCTTGGTCGCCGAAGACTCCTAGTAAAAAACAGTGTCAAAGCATTGCTCTTTTCGATGACCTCTCTCGTTTCTCGCTATGTAAAAACAGGCTAAAAGGTAAGAAAATATTTTGGTGCCTCAAGCTTCTATAACAAGCATTGAACGTTTGACCATCTGATTGCTGGCCAGACGCTCTACCTACTCTAATTACTAGACTAAAGTGTAGTTTACTTCATTATTGCTTTGCTGTTCTGTTCTACAGTAAGGAATCAGGCACATCCTCGCCGGTGCCTGGAAGTGAGCTGTTTGAGTTACAGGTGGATTACTGGCTCATTGGTGGTAACAAGAAGGAGCCAGTCACGAAGGTATTTTCTCATTGTTCTGTATTGTACAAACGATTTGATTGGTTGGAATTGTCCCAAACCTCATTGTTCCGTACTGTACAACCGATTTGATTGGTTGGAATTCTCCCAAACCTCATTGTTCCGTATTGTACAAACGATTTGATTGGTTGCAATTCTCCCAAACCTCAGGGCAGCAGGGAGCGATTTGGAGGAGCTTTGTCATTGCTCTGTATTGTACACACGATTAGATTGGTTTGAATTCTCCCAAACCTCAGGGTGGCAGGGAGAAGGATTGGAGGCTAGTCAGCGGTCAGTTCCCCGAAACTGATCTTATCTGTGTACATAACTGATTTCTTGTTACAAGAGAGTTGGATAAATCAATCAAATAGTTTAGAATAGAACAAATAGAGCCAAGTTGAATAAAGCATTCCTCCCTCTCCCAAATTTCGATCCGCTCGATCGTTTTAGTGACGAAAATATTGTTATTATATAGCATAAAATAAGTTTTACATTTTATCAGATCTCGTAGTCGGTATGAGACCCCCGTTACTTTTCAAGACGCCTTGATGCCTTTGAGATCCTCCTCCCCCGTTACGTTTCAAAATCCCTTGACGGCTGTGCTTTCTGACGTTTTGAAACCCCTTGACTTCTCTTAAGGTCTTCATCCACACAAGAATACAATTTTCTTCTAAATTAAACTTTTGAAGAAACTAATAGTATATTCCAACTACCAAGTGCAAAACATACCCAACAAACTAATGTTTGGGTCTACTGTTGCCATAGCAACAGAACCAGCCTGTGAAAAGTGATTGAAAAAGTGCCTTCATGCCAAAAATAAATGAGCCAAGACATTAATTCCTGCTGACTTGGAATTATTTTTTGCATGTTGTTTGTAAATTGATCTATGTCGTGAACCTAAGTTTGTGAAGTAAATCTTTTTATTTGATGAGTAAAAAATATTTAAAGTTAAAAATTTGAAAAAATAC
>JAOCNB020038810.1:1851-13256 GCA_026546465.2 Palythoa caribaeorum | reverse complement strand
CGGCTTCCATTGATACCAGTTGTACAAACTGAAGGAACTACCGACGTTAAATAAAGTTGACCTTTACCTTTACCTTTTTGTTATTTTTTGACTCATAATCTTTTATGAGCGTCACAAAATAATTTTTGTGATTAAATGTATTTCTGGAGACAACCTGGATTAATCTCTGTTTTAGAACGTCCTATCTACCATGTAATATTTAGTAGTTATATGTTTTCAGCTAAGTCTTTTCAACAACGTGTGAAATCTTGAAAATCTTGAAATCGCAGTGGGGAAGTACATACGTATCTGTCAATAATTAAGACCAGTGCTATATATTTAAGTTCGACAGCATTCATGCAAACACCCTCGAACACACTTTAATTGCGTCTCAGCTGGACTGAAGTTTCCATTTTCTGAGCTCTGGAAGCCAAGAAAGATTCAACTTCCTGCTCTACATGCCTGGCAATCATGCATAGATCTAGATACCATGCAGGAACTGTTATGGTCATGACCGACAAAAGAAAATTTGGCAATATATTTCTAAACAACTTCCCTATAATCACATGCCACGTGTATCTCTAAATATCAACAGTTTGCATTTTACTTTTTAACGTGAACTAATGTACTGGTTGGGAAATTTAGCGAGCTACATAGAAGATTACAATTTCTTTTCTTTTCCGTATTGTGTTCAGGGTCACGTTTATGATCTTTAGTTCTAGGTGTGTTGCCTCGTTAGTCTATTGGCTAGCTGTCTGTCATTTTTATCTGAAAGCCTTTTGTTATCCGTACACGGTCAACGTCATATTTCAATTGGGAAATGGAGAACAAAAAAATATAACAAAGAAATTTATCACATTTCCTATTACCATTCAACTCCACCAATTATAAGACAAAAGTTGGCAATGGCTCTTAACACTGACAAGTCACACGATCAACTTCTTGATAGAATGAACTGTTTAGAAAACTTGGCAAAGTACAAAAAAGATTACAATGTCTTTGGTTTCACATTGTGTGCTGGGTCACGTTTATGATCTTTTGTTCTAGGTGTGATGCCTCGTTATTGTGAGCCTGTCAAGCGCGCCCTAGCTGCTGGCGAGCGCGGCCTGAACCGTCTTGATCAGTTCTTTTTCGCGCACCGGTTTTACCAGATAATCTTTAGCACCCTGAATTATAAACTGGAATTAAAGTTTCGCCGGTTTTGCTAATAATAAGCAAATTACAAATCCGCCAAAGGTACCAGCTTATTTTTCCGTTGTTTAATTAAATCCTCAAGACCCTAAAAGGTACTAGACCAAGCATCCACGGCTGTCCCCTGTCCTTTTATTTAGGAGATTAATAATATCTTTTACCACTGAATTTAAATATTTCTAAAAAGTAAAATGTATTTAGCTTACTTTTTGAAGATTAATTCTAAACTCTACCATTCAAACTCCCATATTCCCACAAGTTTGTTTGTGAAGTATTTCAAATAACCTTTTAAACCCAATTGCATTTCTGATCCAGTGCCTACCGTAAATCTTGCATGGATCATTACACTTTTTCATAAGAATATTGTTTTTCAGTCTAAGGCTCAATATTCTTTTTTGGCGTTTTGAGGCTAAAAATATTCTTAAAATATTCTTAGTATACAGATCTATAAAATATGTCTGTCAGCATGGCGTTGCCTTCCTGAGTCTCCAGATGATAGCGTTTATACACTGTGCATTATCCTGGTATAACGTTTAAAACGTACATTTCGAGCATGTGCTATATATCTCAGTTGCTTTGAAGCAGGGTCACGATGTCACATCAATTAACTCTTGGACATTGTGGCTTCAACACGGTACATGAACCAATTGTCGTTCGTTGGCAATTTTTACCGAAAATTATTTAGAATTTCCAAATATTTTTAAAAATTTTATTATAAACATATTTATATGTTGCACAAAATTATATTCTTAACAAAATCTCAGCCTCAGCATTATTCTTAGAATATTCTTAAATTTTCGCGATTTTCGGCCTCAATATTCTTAAAAAGTATATTCTAATAAGAAAAACAGAGTGTACCTAACCAATGTCAAAAAATCATTCAAACAATAAGAACCTGCATCGGCAATGTCCCGAAAGCCACAAAACGATTGGGATATTTGGCAACTGTCTGGGCAAGATCATCATTTAAAATATGGCACAAATCAAGAGTGTCTTTGGGTTTTGCCTGTTGATAAAATATAATAACAATGCATGGGATTAAAATAATTTTATTAGTACATAGATAAAGCTTGAATAAATACAACAACGTTTTTTAAAGTCATGTTTCGGCATGCTTATGGCAATGCAGTTTAATAAAATGAATGAATTACATTAGATAAGTGAAAGCTAGTTAATAAATAAATTATTACAAATAATTACTTCAGGCATTACAAATAATGCAACGGAAATCATAATGCTAAAAAAGTATGAAAGTCTGTATAGACTTTTGCAAGGAGATTCTGTGTGTTATTATTGGTGAAACCAGTCGCCATTTTTCTACTAGGATTAAAGAACACACAGTAAGCGATAAAAACTCACATGTTATTAAGCACTTTTCCGAATCTCCTTCTTGCAAAAGTTTATACATACCTTCTTGTTTTACTATTGCTGACACAGCCAACAATCCCATTGATCTTAAACTTACATGTATATTAATAAAAATAAGACAACCTCAATAAACAAGTACATAACTTTAATACTTTTTTAGCTTTATAATTTCCGTTGCATTACTTGTAATGCATGGCGTCATTATTTGTAATAATTCATTCATTAACTACCTTTCATTTATCAATCATTCATTCATTTTATTAAACTCAGTGATGGCATAAGCATGCCGAAACATGTCTCAAACTCAGGCTGTGGCTTATTTAGTAGGAAAGTTTTTGCGGTAGAAAATTGAATAAAACTTAGCGATCCAGCATAAAACATAAAAAGATTCACTGTAGTTCGCCTCTAAATTCAGCTGTACAATACATGTGTGGCGCAAGGCGTTTCAGTTTCAATACCTTGTTTTATTTTGTTTTTTCTTCAAGAAACACCGCACACAGAAATATTAAAGAACAAACTAAGAACAAATTGAGGCTGAAATCGCCAAAAAATTCAGCAAAATTTACTGGTTCTTATAAAAAAAAAGCGTGTATTTCGTGCTGTCACGGATCTGCGAAAATCATGTAAGTATAAATATGCGAAATCCCGGATCAGATTAGTTTGTTTATAGTGAAAGACAGCCACAATTACATTAAATTAAATTACAGCCACAAACAGACAAAGGCACTATACAGCATTACAGGCCACTACCTGCAGAAAACGGCCGCTTTCATTAAAAACGTTTGTAAAATCAGCATAAAAATGATAATCGTTTTTCCAGCGCAACTTGCGCACAAAATTTCGGCGAAATCGGCTTTTTTACCAATCATTTTTCGGCGAATTTGTTCCCAATGCGGCTGTTTTTTTCCTTTTTTTCGCGACTTTGGCTCTCCGAATTCCGCGAAATTTGATTTTTTCCCGCGAAATATCAGAAGCTCTGATATTAGTAATCAACTGACATACTAGTCCTTTTTTATAAGAACCTGTAAATTTTGCCGAGGCTCATTGTTCTTAATTTTTTGCGATTTCAGCCTCGATTTGTTCTTAATTTGTTCTTATTTCTATGAGCGGTTTTTATTGAAAAAAAAACAAAAACAAAATAAAACAAGGTCAAGGTATCGGAAAATGAAACACCTTGCGAAACATGGCTGAATTAGCGGCGAACTGCCTTCATTTCATTGTTTGTTAAGCAGTCTTTAAAGTGAATTTTTTATGTTTTATGAGCACTGTATCGCTAAGTTTTAGTCAATTTTCTACCACAAAAACTTTGCTAGTTATCAAGCCTCGGCCTGAGCTTGTTCTTAAAATGTTCTTAAATTTTGGCAAATTTGTGCCTCGTTGTCCTTATAAAGTTGTTCTTATAAAAAAAGCGTGTACTTGATTCTGATGACTTCCGTACAGATTGTTGAAATGTCAGTCACTTTATACTTTCTGCTGTCACATTTCTTTAGTATCAATCACCCGTTGAGCTATCGTGTTTCTCGTTTTATTAAAACATGTAACTTGAGAAAAAAGAGATTGTGAAATAGCAGAGATCGAAGTTGAACCGTAGGTGACTGAGTATGCAGTAGAGTGAATTTCGTGTAGAGAAAGATTGTGGAAAATAAAAAGTCGCCTTAAATTTACGACACGTGGTCCTTCGAGCCGGATCGTGAATAAGAACCAAGCACTGATGGCTGACGACGTTGCAAAGAAAATGATTAGTGCATTAAGGCGAAGCCACGAGGTTGATTAGCAAAGTGAACGAGCAATCAAATGTGGAAGGGCTCACTTGTATCAAAGAAAAAGCCTGGTTAATGCAGCAAGTTTCTTACGCAAAAGAGAAAATTGAAACGTTGAAAGAGCTGGATGACAATTTTGTCAGTGCAACTGTGGAGAACGATACAGATTGTGACGCCGAAGAGTTGGAATTAACAATAACACAAGCAGAAGGCGACAATTTGAGAGCAGATTTACAAGGAATAATTTCACGAATATTAGAAATCTATCTGGCAAAACTCCCGAAATTAACTCTGACAAAGTTCTGGGGCAAATTGCAACAATGGCAGGAATTCTGGGATAAAAGCACCGTTAATCTTAATGAGTCCTTGGCTGACGTCCACAAATTCAAATATTTGAAAATGCAGTTCGAGGGACCGGCATTGTCGACAATCGGCGATTTGCAAATTATTACGCTGCGATAAAGTTTTTAAACGTCGGTCTGGAAAACAAGATAAAATCCAGAGAGCGCACGTGAACGATCTGCTGAGTCTAATACCGATATCACACAACGAAAACACAACCGATCTTTGTTAATAGAA
This sequence comes from Palythoa caribaeorum, assembly GCA_026546465.2. Classification (NCBI taxonomy): domain Eukaryota; kingdom Metazoa; phylum Cnidaria; class Anthozoa; order Zoantharia; family Sphenopidae; genus Palythoa; species Palythoa caribaeorum. The sequence goes on along the minus strand of JAOCNB020038810.1, from coordinate 8,379 downwards.
AGTTTTATGACGCCGCTGAAACACATTTTAGAGGGTTAAAAACCTTAGGAGTGCAGGAAAATGTGTATGCCGGAATTGTTGTACAAGCTTTGATCCAAAAACTGCCAAGCGCCTTTCGCCTAACAATTACCCGTGGTCACCAAGACTTCATGTCATGGTTAATTGAAAAGCTACTTTAACAAGTTCGTTGCATGCGAAGAAGAGTATTGTCACTTATCAAGTACAACAATGCCGAGTGAAGAGCAGCCCCAATGTTCAGCCAGCGTATTTTAAATATCAGCGAATGAACAACTCAAACGTGTTTATTGTCTTGGAAAGCACAAACCGGACAAGTGTCAAAGAGTTAAATTACTATACCGAGTGCAAGAAAGAACATCCTAGTTAGATATTCTAGATGTTTTAGATATTTAAAGAAAAACCACCTAGCGAGGGCTTTCGAATGTAACGCTAAAACACGTAATTACTTAAAATGTAGAGGAGCGTATCACGTTTCAGTTAGCGAAGCTCAGACAGAGCAAAGCCGGCAGTTTAGCGGCCCTTTTAGAGCTAGACAAAGTCAGGAACGGGGGAAAAGCTCAAATATAGAGTCTAGTTCTAATCATGTCGCGCCAGGGTACACTGAAAGTTTTCATATGGGTTCTGGCACGCGAGTTGCACTGCAAACAGCACAAGGAATAATCTTTGCAAATACAGTAACGCAAGCTTACAGCTTTCAGAAAAAGAGTTTTGTTTGACGCCGGAAGTCACCGATCTTTTATTACATCATAAGCCGCTAATGGTACACAACTTCCGGTAGTGAGAAAAGAATGGCTTTGCATTAACGCATTTGGCCAGCGCAATCAGATCAGAAAGGTGCGCTTAGAGATGTGGTAGAGTTCCAGGTTAATGCAGTTAAGGGAGGTAAAAGTGTTATTATGCAAGCGTTTGTTGTGCTGGAGATTTCAAATATCCCAAACGAGTACGTAGAGTAGAGACCAGTTCCCACATCTCAAAGGTCTTTGGTTTTCGGATGTAAATATGAAGGATGACAGGTTAGAGATCGTTATTTTGGTAAGAGCAGATTTTCTGTGGCAGTTTCAAAATGCGCATGTAATAAAAGGCAGAGAAGAGGAACCAGTAACCATAGAAACAGAACTTTGGTGGGTACTGTCTGGCCTTAAAAATGTAACGGCGACTTTGCAGACGGAAATGCAGTTCAGACTAATTTAATTGTACAAAACCAGTCATTAGGCGAGCCGGAAAGATTAGAAAACGAGCTATAAAGAAGCTGTGGGACCTAGAAACTTTAGGAATTAGAGAAACAGAGGGAGTGCAAGAGGAGTTTCTGGGCACCAATTCATTTAATTGTGACTGTTACTCAGTGAAGCTGCCATGACAGGTAAGCCACAGATCTCTACCCACAAAGTATGAGAACAGAGTAGCACGCTTACATAACACCTCAAGGAAGCTTAAAAGGGGGCCAGAAGTCTTAGAGGAGTATGAAAGAGGAAAAATTGGGAGTTATAGAGATAGTACACAATTTAGAAGAGGGTGAAAAAGTACACTATCTCCCACATAGAGCCGTAGTACACAGGAAAGTTGACACTAGCACCAAGGTAAGGGTAGTGTATGACACTTCCTCTAAGGCAGGGAAGAAAGGTGTTTCACTTAAAATTGTTTACATGTTGGTCCTTCTCTTGACCCCTTATTGTTTGACATTTTGTTGAGATTTCACATTTACAGAGTTGCCTTACTTGCGGACATAGAGAAGGCATTTTTAAATATTGAGGTGGATAAAGAAGGCCGAGATTGCTTAAGATTTCTATGCCCTGAAAACCCAAGAGAGAATGGCTCTCACATAAAAGTATACTGATCTTTGGGTTAAATTGCTCTCTGAATGGAATGCTGAGACACCATCTCATGAAGTAACAGGTTAGTGACCCTAAATTTGTAGAGAGAATGATTTTAAAATAGCTTTTATGTTGATGATCTTGTCACCGGTGGTGACACCCCAGACGAGGCCCTTAAATTGTACTCTTTGGTGCCAAATAAACGATGGGGTCAGAATAAATGTGGGGGTCGGAAAATATTTGAAAACCTAATAAGCGGGGGCTCTAAATAAACGGGGAGGGAGATTGAAAAATCTAAAAAGAGTTGTTTACTGTACACTGTACTATTATAGGCATGATCACAACACAACCATTTCAGGTCTAGGTTTAGCAAATTTGATTATACTTTTTTATAATTTCTTTTTATCCTTGGTAAACTGACAAGTTTCACAGTTTGATTTTGTAAAAGAACAGTACTCAGAATAAATTGAGATTTGAAAATTCGAAAATTTAATAAATGGGGGGTCCTAATAAGATCCTGGGGGGGGCAGAAAAAAATTGAAATTTTAATATGCGGGGGCGAGGGGATGTTTATTTGGCACCCAAGGAGTAACTTAAGGAAATGGTTGAGGAATCACAAAACACTAATGGGTAAGTTGGAACATAATGAAGAAAATCAATGCGTACAGTAGATAGCCATGTAGAGCAGACTTTCACTATGGCTAACCTGAGAGTCGTAGATGATGGGAAGTGACATAAAGTGCTAGGTGTCCCTTGGGGCACTAACAGTGATGTGGTGGGATTCAAGTTTAAACACGTGTATGAAAATGCCGAACAACTGAAGGTGACAAAGCGCAACATTCTTAGTGTCTTAGCATGTTTATTTGTCCCATTAGGAGTACAGTAGTTAGCTCTCTCACGGTTTCAGCCAGAATCGTTTTCCAAACATTGTGCAGAATGTCGGAGTCAGGGTGGGATGAAGAGTTGACCACAGGGTCTAAAGAGGCAGTGGGAGGACTGGGTCAAGAGCCTAAAAGCCTTACATTCGACGAACTAGGGCCAGTGCTGGTAGAGGTTGAAGGTACCTTAAATGATAGACCGCTTAATTAAGTTTACGATGAAGTAGGTGAAGAAGTAATAACAGTATCACATTTCTTGTATGGTAGGAGAGTAACATGTATGCCAGATGACGTACACAATCCATCTGACCACCAAGAGTTACAAAACAATGCTAGGTTTAGATATCTAAGTGCAAAGCTTCAACACTTGTGGAACCGTTGGCAAAGAGAATATCTGACAGATCTCAGAGAACATCATGCTAGTAGTAGTCGTCAAATAGACAGACGCACAGTGGAGGTGGGAGATATTGTTTTAGTCTCTGAGGAAGACAAGAAAAGGAATCAATGGAAGGTCGGTATGGTAGAAAAACTGATCTGAGGTAGGGACCAGCAGGTGCATGGTGCATGTGAGGGTGGTTACAAAAGGAAAAAGGTCTTACTTTGATAGACAGTTCAGAAGTTGTACCCGATAGAAGTAAACAGTAATGGGACAGACTTCAACCACGATGAGTGTACATGCAGCACAAACACACCAGTAAGAACCCCTGCGTGCAACGGCAGCCTTAAAAGAATGCAATAGAATTGCTATTGGCACAGCTCTTGACTTGTGAGAGTCAAGGGGGGAAAAGTGTTAGGAATCGTGTACTTATTGATTTAATGTTATACTTAATATTCAGCTATCACATTACTTTAGTATCAATCATCCATTGAGCTATCATATGTTACTCATTAGCATGTAGTTTGAGAAAAAAAAGATTGTGAAATAGCAGAGATTGAAGTTGAACGTGACTGAGTTTGTAGTAGAGTGAATTTCGTGTAAAAACGGATTATGGAAAATAAAATTAAGTCGTTTTAAATTTATGACAACTGTTACTTCTGGGAACGATCACACAGTAAGTTTATTATTATACTGTAAACATATGTAAGTCAAATCCCATTGTCCCAAACAGTATATTTTTAACATTATTAAACTACTTATATATTATATATATTAATGTTGAAATGTTATATACATAGATTACCCAATAACTGAACATCACTGGAACCGTTGACAGCACTTGAATTGTAACTCCTACCAGAAATAGAAATGAAATAATGTCATAGAATTTTACAGCATGACTGTAATTACAATCAGACAACACCAACCAGGGCCACCGAAGGAGACAAAAGTTAAAATCACATCAGCTTTCTTCCAATTTTTGAATCATTTTGCAATTTCTACATATTTATTGTCAGAATCTCGATATGAAACCATTTTGAGATCCATTGTTTAGGAGCTGCACTGTAATTGGTTGTCCTCCTTTGGTTGTACCAGCTAACATTGCTACATTGTAGTTTTTTCAAATTCCATGCCATCAGATGTAGTAAATTTTTCTTTGTTTATAAATTACCAACTTCACATGTGTAGTGACCTTTTATTCGTCAAGTTTTTGGTTACAAAAAGCAAAACTTTACAATTCCAAAAACAACTTTAATTTTAATCCTTTAAAGGTTTGCATGAATCTATTCACTCAGGGTTTGAATTCCAAATTGTCTTAAGGAATCTGGAATATCCTCACCTCAAAAATCTAATATTTGGGATCTCTGTCCTGTAGATTATACTATATTATATTTTATACTATATTATATTTTCATTTTTATTATTTTCATATACACACTCACCTAAAAGCTCTTGTGTATACAGAAAATACAAGTGATACTGTATGTGGCATATTCCGAAGTATCCAATTCAAAAGCGTTGCATAACTAGTATATATCAAATCATATCATATCATATTATATTTTAATATATTATTATATTGTGCTGGAAATAAATATAGCATCTTTTTCTCCTTCCAACACACTCGTCCAAAAAAATTGGTTTGAATGCTCCAAGCCAGGGACTCGAACCCATGACTTCTGCTTACTAGTCAGGTGTGATAACCACTACACCACTCACTCACCATACTGGACTCACCATACTGGACTCACCATACTGGACTCACCATACTGGACTCACCATACTGGACTCCCCATACTGGACTCACCATACTGGACTCACCATACTGGATTCACCATACTGGACTCACCATACTGGACTCATCATACTCGACTCGCCATACTGGACTCACCATACTGGACTCACCATACTGGCAACATAGCAATTTACGGAGTATAGAGTTATCGAATGTGGATGATCTCTGGGACCCAATTTTTTCTTCACTCGAGTGTGTTATTCTGCCTAAGAGCCTTTATAAAAGAACTTGTACAAATAAATACACATTTTGGGGAAGAAGGGAATTCCAACAAAGTTAGAAATAGATACATAGCATCTTTTTTCAAATTGTCTTTAAGGCCAAACCCACTGAACTTAATTTTTTGAAAAATGGAAAAAAAAATAATTTCGAAATGAGCTGAAAAACAAAAGCTAAAGATTAAAGCAGTTTTTTCTTAGTTGGAATGTTCTTGTTTCTAGCCCAAATTATTGATAATACGACCAAAACTATATCACAAAGCATAAACAAATGTTAAAGATCAAGACATTGGCAAGTCATGAAGTTGTGCTTCATGCGAGTAAAAATTTTATTTCAACAACTAAATCCTAAAAAGTACTGTAGTCATCAAACTGGCAACTTCAATGCTTTATTACACTTTACCTTTAAGCCTGTTGGTCTTGTATGATTTTTTAAAGCTAAATCTAGACCACAATAAACTAAAAATCTATTTCCAAAAAACGAGATGCCATCTTGGATATGAGTGACTTTGCCCGCATACTTTGTATAGGAACCCTCATAGCATCCGCTTGATATACGTCAATACAAAGCATGGAAATTGATAGGAATAATTTGTGTAACAGCTAAACAACCATAAAAATACTTACCCATTAAAGATTGCTATATTTAAGTAGCTTTCTTTATAAAGTGCTTAGAAGATACCATTTATAAAAAATTTTTTTTTTTATTCTTGAGAGGAATACTCATCTAACACCTCAGTGCTTTTAATTTTTCTTTCTTTTTGTTTTGTTTGTTTTGTTTGTTTGTTTTTTCTTTCTTGGGCTATCAGCTTACTCTGTATTATGGCTTTAAATCTACATTTTTAATGTAATTATTGTGTATTCAAGTATAAAATTATTGTATTTAAAATGTTTAAACTAATTAAGTTAATCATTAGTTATGTTGTTTATTCTATTTTAATGACTTTAGTACAGGATGACCCAGTATATTCTTAGCTTTTATATATATTTTTATTCCCCCCTCTGATCTTACATTCTTGACCTAAATGTTTATAAAACAGCAAATTAAATTGGTCTGGCCTAAAAGAAAAATTGAAATTTATCTTTTTTATGTGTCCTTGGGATACAATATATTTTGTAGAATGAATTTCTTAAAATTATTTTGCTTAAAATTGCGCAGTTTTGTTTGATGGATCGGTCATTTATTAGAGGGGTTGAGATGGTGCAAATATGGTGTGAGTCATTCCTTTTTGTGCACCAGAAAATAGGGGCTGCATAAAATTGTGCAACAATTATTTTCATTTTTTGTCTTGTAAATAAAGACATACTGTAATAATATTCTGCAGTATTAACACACATACAGATACAAACATTAAACCATATGGGGAACATAGTATAACTTATGTAGACCTTTAAAGTTTAGGTAACCTGATTATTAATAATAATAATA
>JAOCNB020038721.1:0-13262 GCA_026546465.2 Palythoa caribaeorum | reverse complement strand
ACGTTTGTCACGTGATAGTTCACTATCACGTGACAAACTTCACTGATGAAGACTGATGGTTTCAGTCGAAACGTCTGTTATTATTAAGATCAAAATTCCAGAAAAAGGTTTTTTAAAAAAGTTCTCAATGATACCTTGAATGTTATATCAAAAGGGCGTGTAGATACGGCTTCTTTAATTGGGCTAGTTGAGTTGGGATTTTAGGTTACAGAGTTGTAATAGTTCTTCGGGTAGTTGCAATTATTAGAGGTAGCGAAGATTGGCAAATACAGATGTCGAGTACCAATTACCAACCGTTCATGAGCAGTAGATATTTAGAATGTGTAATCGTACTAAAGATAATTTAGAGGAGTTAAATGGGTTAAAGGAAGATACCACCTATATTCCTGTCTCAAAAAAAGTGAAGAAAAAATAACTAAGGATACATTTAGAATAAACATTTTAAAACTTAAGAATTTAAAAATGTAAAATTTAAAAATTCACCTTCTACACTTATGGCCGCATCTTAAGACTCGCTCACATGGATAAATACAGGGTACACCTTCGATGTCATTTCCACAGGCAGTTTTAGTTTCATGACCGCAATCGGGAAATCTTTTTATTACCTCCACCTTACACTTGTTGCAGGCCTTACCATAATGGCAACTCTTCGTGCAAGGGTGTCCTTGTGGGCATCTTTCTGAACACGATTTGCGACACTTGTACATCTTGTGTTCGGGATCGACAGCATGGCATCGAAGCACACAAACATGACCACATTCCAATCGGTCTTCACAGTACTCACTGCAGCCACCTTCCGAAACCTTTTCAAAATCTCTTTCTGTTTTGACTTTGGTAACACTTCGGTGCTTCTCACAAACTAAAGTCATTGCACTTCCCAGTTTTTCTTCTTTTCTGAGGTCGTTGCATATCTCTTTCCATAAGGACGACTGACTGCACAGGAGGGTGAAGTTTCCTATTACGAAGAAAGCCATTTTCGCTCTTGACAAGGACACACAGATTCGGTTTGGTTCCTTTAAAAATCCAACACTTTCTTGCGTATTGCTTCTCACTAAGGACAAAATGATTATGTCGTTCTCTTCTCCCTGAAAATTGTCTACTGCTGACAGTCTTACGCCTTCAAATATCTTCGAAGGCATCTTCTCTTTAATTTCCAGCATCTGTCCAGTGTACATTGTGAGGATGGTTATCCGATACCCTACATACCCTTGTTGCAATAGGTACCTGCACAAAGCCACGGTAAAACCTGCTTCATGAGAGTTTGAATAACTCTGCAAACCTTCGTGAAACTTTTCGGGCTCTGTATGATCTATAAAATACATATTTTGTTGCGTCCCACGGACATTGGGGAATTTCTGAACACTGGGACTATCCGCAATCTCGTGGTCGTAAATTCGTTTAGTGAGGCGTGCAATCTCAGGCCGCATCCGATGCTGAACGGAAAGCTGTTTGCAATCCATATTGTTCAATACCATCCGCTCAAAGAGTGAAATCTCCAGGTTGAACTTTTGTGCTAATTGGTGTACTGTTGGCTTTGGTCGCAACTGCTTGTGGTCACCAATCAAAATGACATGTTCAGTGTCTTGTGTGAGCGATGTCAAAATGTGAGCTTCCAGCACCTCTGCAGCTTCTTCAATAATAACAATCTTTGGTCTTATTCGTTGCAGCGCGCTACGGTATTTTGCAGCGCATGAAGTAGTCATACCAATAACCTTAGCATTGCGCAAAGTCCTTTCATCTTCATCAATTTTTAATTTCTCCAAATCGCTGCACAGAATTTCATAAGTCTCCTCTCCTCTCTGAGCGTTGCATCTCCATTTCTCACGGTAGCAAACCAGCCAGTACAAATAAAGGCGAATTCGTTCTCCCTGAGATAGCAACCACATATTTTCAATTTTTTCTACATCTTCTTGCTCAAAGTGTTTTCCATGTATGAGCATTTCATTCACTCGTACCAAGTCTTCTTCTGAAACGTCAAAGCTCCTAGTTTCCTTTTTGGGGCTTTCTTTTTTGTGGCGAGACTCACGTTCTTTTTCATCTACATTATCAGCATTGCTTGGTTCAATAACACTTCCAATGGGCAAAAACATATCTTCTTCACCTTCTTCGTACCTCAGATTTTGAATTAGCTCTGCATCCAGGTCTATCGTAATTGTTGCGCTATTCTCGTCATCTGAAACATTGCTTATGCATTCTTCATCTGAATGTATATTATTCTCCATATTTTCTTTCACAGGAATTGCATTTTTGTTTTCTTCAAAATTGTTATTCGCCCCTGATTTAGTATGCGTTTCCATTTCGTCTTGTTTGTCTTCAGCAACGCTTCTTTCTTTGTTTACGTCATTGCAATCTGCGACCTGGTGGAAAGACTGAAACTCATTTTGTGCTAGGATTTTGATTGTACTTGGGTGTTGTGGCGGTTGGGTGACTGGTTTTCCGGATTCGAAAGCATCATTTTTGTGTTGCACTGGGAAGATGTTTAATAACCACGCATTGAAGAGGTTTGACACTGTTTTTAACTCTAACAGTTTTGAGTGATAGTAGAGCTGATTGAGAAAACGATCTTCGATCACTTCTTCTATTTGGTCAAACGGCAAGTTAACGTTGTTGGGAACCTTTGAGCAAATCTCTGCTTGCTCGATGTATTTCTTCCATGCCTGCATGAGATTAATGATACCGTTCTTTTGCGGATGACGAAAAGCACACGATCTTAAAATGAATCTCTGCAAACTTTTATTTTTGCACCTTCCACCAACTCTGATAATTCCATTGGGAAGAAACCTTTCAACGCCTTCTAGAAACTGATCCAATGCATGGTTTGTGAAGCATACCATAAGCATAGGCGACGTCCTCCAGACGTGGCGGTTTTCCAGTTGTGCTTGAACAATTTTTAACCCAACGTAGGTCTTTCCAGTTCCCGGTGGACCTTGAATTACTGTAAACTCTTTCGTTAAAGCCGTTCGAAATGCTTCTAACTGGGATGCATTTAATGGAAGTGTTTCGGCCCGAGGCCAATCATTGGTCTCAAGAACTTTGACTGGTGGAATTGACCACATCCCGAAAACTTTCTCGAAGTTGTATGCAACAGATTGACCTTCACTTTCATACCGGCGGAGATAAAATGGTGAATTGACATCAGATGAGCACTGTACAAGGTATTGTTTGAACGGGAGTTTACATTCAGTCAGTTCTTGCAGTCCAACTAGAACATGACGGTAAGCTTCAAAATAAGCTGGAGACTCTGCAATAGTGAAAGACTCATTTCGTTTCTCGATTCCAATTACTTCTTGTCCCCCGATAAAGTGTATATCAAATTGTCCCTTTCTCAGTTGGTCGGGGTCGCGATTAGCAACGGTTGCAAACAGCATTGTGTTGAAACTATCTCCCGATAAGCATAAAAAAGATCCAAATATTAACCTCTTGGAATGATTCCAGTTTGTATAACGAAACCTACTGGAATCAAAGTTTACTCTGTACACGACTCCGGATTTTGTAAACTCCTTCCCAGCAATGCGCACGTTGTGATAGAGCTTTATGTTTTGATTTCTGTCTTTCCTTGGAACTCTTTTGACAACTTCTTGTATCCCTTCCCGAAGAGGTGCAATGAAGTCTTCTCTATACAGACGGAACTGCACGTCAAGATAATGTTCCGCGTTTTCATAACATCCTCTTTTGATGTTTTTACGAAGGAAAGGTATTTCACTTGAATGCAGTTCTTTGATTGTTGGACATATTTGAATATCACGATAGTTGTCTGGTGGCAGGGCTTCCCTTTTGAAATAATCTTGTGCTGGCTTTGCAAAGCGTCTTCTTTCTGCCTTGATAATCTCATCTCTTTGTGACTGTAACACTGCAAGGCCGTTTTCCACATGAGATGTGTCCTCCAGTTGCAAAAGTGTAACTGTTCTTTGCAACATTTCAAGTGGAACGTCACAATAGGAACTGGGGAAATGTCGCAGATAAGTGGAGCAGATATTGATCATATAATGAATTGCTGTAGTTTGTTCGGAATTGTTTAACTTTGGATCCATAGACTGGATGAGTTGTAGGTAGGCAGTGATATGTTTGGAGAAAAACGATGAATTCTTGAGAACTGCGAGTAGTGGGTTTAGGTTCTCTAATGAAGGAACGCTGCAGCAATTTGCTATAACTTTGAATAGATCTTTTAGAAATTCTTCTTCTATTCTAGCACTTGTATTGAAAAGACTTTCAAGTTCGCATAAATTGTTATTTAAATGTCTTAAGGTTTCATATGGAGTCGCACCATTTAAGCTACGGATAAAGCTCGGAGTAAAAGTGAAGCCGGCATCTTCGTAAACTTTGGTCTTCATTGCTACTTTTCTTCCGTAGTTATTATCGCCACTTGTTTTTCCTCTCCATCTTTTTTGACAACTGTAATCACCTTTCGGTCTTGCTCCTGCTTTTGTTGAATCAAAATATTCAGCCAGCCAACTGCCCTCATTACCCGAGTGGTCCTTGAAAATTGGTTGCCCTTTCCACCTCGGTTGACTTGTTCTGTCATGACGTTTTATCTGCTTTATCGCTGCAAATACAATTATTCGTTATGAAACTGTACTTTAACAAACATAAAAAGTTGGTTTGTGTGCCAGATAATGTTCTTGTGTGAATGAGACTACATCCATAATAAAAATTGTATGTAATTATCAACGAAAGTCAAAGCTAGCTTTTAAGTGCAGAACTGTTAACTTGTTTGACGGGCAATCAGTACTCCTGTTATACCAATTGAAATTGTTTCAATGTATTTTTGATCAAAAAAACTTTTTTGGCGATATAGATGTTAAAAATACAGTTTTAAAATGTTGGTTTTCCGAGGAACATAGAAACAGCATGGTAGCTTGGTCCAGAGCAAAAAGTGCGTTCAACATGTTAAGAGAACCCGACATACGTCTTCATAGGTCGGCCACGTCGCAGTACTCTGGAACTGACCAATTCTGTTTTCCCGATTTCAACCCTGATTATCCCAGGTGATCGGGCTTGAAGGAAGGGTGGTGTTCTCATAAGTCGGAAAATTCTGGGACGGTCGGGAAACACCAAAATCGCCGATCATCCGGGATTTTTGCGACATAATTTAAAACTCAGGCAATCTAAACGGTACGGTTGAAAATGACGAAGTTTGTCAGAAGAGCGTTATAAATAAATTACTTTTTACTTAACACTACTATACAAGAGCAACAGAGATATTCTTATCACCTAATTTATTGTGTTCGTTTTTAAAACCTTTATTTTTTCAATATTTTTAACAAATTTGTTTTACGTATACAACAATACTTGCTCTACAAATCGCAGACTTTCCCGATTACAGGAAGTTTTTCTTTTACCTTCGCTCTGTTATACTTACTAGTTTATTCTACAGTTCATATTGCAGCATGGCGAGCATTCCTAATCTTCAAAAGTTACAAACTGGAATTGAATTGTTAATCAATTATATGCTGGCTTAGCTTATATATACTTTTTATGGTCCGGTAGGACTTTACTGCAGTGTTTTTAACAGTTGGGAAGACATTGTTTGAATACTTAGTTTTGATGAACCAATAAGCGAAAAATGGATATGTTTATATGTGAAAAGAACATGTTTATCGATTGTTCCTGTACAATGATCAAAAAGAGTTCGAAATGATGTGTTGTTTTAGTCATTCACTAGTTCCAACAACTTCTCAAAATGAATCTAAACCGGACGATCGCACAGCACAACACATCACAACACTACCAACAGGGTCGAAACGCACCAATCACAAATCATTCTTCTCAGCAAATACCATTACGACTTACAATTACATAACAGACGACCAATAACATCTCGTCTCTAATGACCAATCAGGGTAAATGTCGTACAATTAGGAAATATCCTCAGGCTACCTTACCTATCACATACGTTTGAATAATTGTGTCTAAAATCAATACAATACCTTGCTCTCTTGGGTGAAAATCCTGCTCTACATTCTGCAGAGAACCAACACCTCCGGAAAGTGGTTTTGTATGGTAGCCTGACCTCGCTCTAATGTGTGGTGGTCTGTAAAGTTTTGACCTTCTCGGATCTGAAAGAAAGAATTAAAAGTTAAAATTTAGAAAAAAAAAATTACAAAATTGATATAAGGTATGTACACGTTTAGCAGTTCTGAGATATAACTGGAAAGTAAAAATACGGTTTATGTAAAATACACCAAACGTATTAGTTCATGTATTAAAAAACGTATTGGTTTATGTATTGAAGAACATATGAGTTCATGTATTAAAGAGCATATTGGTTCATGTATTGCAGACATATTGGTTCATGTAATGAAGAACTAGGTTAGTTTATGGCGAGATGCCGACAAGCTGCCGTGTTAACATTTACCTGGTTCTTCCTGTTCAACGTCATGCAATTCCTTTCCGCCATCATCCGTCATACCCTGTGTTGTGGCAGTGGTCACGCTTGGCTTGTTCCTTTGTCTTTGTTGTTGATTCATGGCATCTAAAGGCCTGCGGAATATATGAGTATCTTTAGAACTCAAAATCAAAAAATTATGGCTTGTAGTACTCTATTCCTATTAAATTTCAAAATGATGGTTTGAGCTTTAATCCGTCTTCGTATAACAACCTAGTATGTATAAAATGGCTGATGAACCTGTTGTTCTCTTGCTCATAAATTTAAAGCTCTTCGAATTGTCTCAGTGTCATCAACAGTGAATTATTGTCATATTTTATGGGTATATAGCCTTCGAATTTACAAGATCAAATTCAAATTTTGTCCTACCCTTCGAAACTCAAAAGATATATCTTGCACACACTGTGAATGAAAAAAATCATTGGCTTTCAAGCAACGCTAATGAAACTTTTGAACAAATTTGCCTCTTAACGTCACAAATTAGTTTTTAATCTGAATAATTCTAATCAGTTTCAAACATATTTTATAACATTAATTATTGTTTCATAATTGACGCAGTGGGCAGTTAGTTTGTTATACTTTTCAAAGGCCTTGAAATGACAGCTTTCCAAGTCAAGTAATCAAAGGGTTCCTTAGGTTTCTTACAAAGGAAACCGACTCAAAATCTCAGATTTCTATGATTTCACAAAAACCAAATGATACCAACAAGACGCAGTACAAGTTTTTTTTATGTTCTTGGACCTTAAAACGAAGGCAAGGCCGTTTCCTCACTACTCTTGTCACTGACGAAGTATTTGTAGAGATATGAGGCCTTTTTGAATGCATTATTATTTTCAACTCACAGCAGCAACATCACCGACTTACCTTCCTTTACCATTTCTCGAGTGCTGGAAGTGGGAAGATGTGATGTCCGCGTCGATTGTCTCAGGTCTCTACTCCTCATCTTCTTTGTGTGTGATTTGTACCATCTATCGTAAGTGAAAGTTGAGGTTGAGGAAAAAATCAAGCGTTGCAAACTGTTGTTCGAAAAACAACGTTTAACCTAACTGCCAACTCCTAATAGTTCTTCGAATTTGGAACCACAAGCAATTCTCGGAAACGTAGACAAATTTGCATATACTAAACTTTAAAACTATATTTACCTTTCAGATGTGCTAACTAAGGATTTTGTAAAAGGTAAAAGTAAGTCCATAAATCAAAGATTTTCGAATATGTGGTCTTAAATTTTTGAATATTTTTGATGGAATACAAACTGTCGAAGTGATAACTCATTAATATCGACGTGCATAATTTATCAAATCAAGTGAAAGTGAAAGTTAAAGTAAAATTGCTTTTACGGAGTAACAACAATACCTGTCAAATAAGAATCGTTTCACAAAAAGCGTAAGCTATGGAATACTCAATTTGTCGCGACCTGGTGAGCACTAGTTTCGGTTGTCATAAAATGGACAAAGTTGACTAAGAACTAAACCTTTAAGTATTTAAAATGTATTAACAAAATTTAACTGTATGTTTTCTTTTCAACTGACTACGTTGATCTATATCAACGTTGAAGACATGTAAAAGGTTGACAAATACCACTGGCGTTGGTGGTCAGAAGCTGTTCAACAGAGAAGACATTGGCCTAGAGCCTGTATTGCCTAAAAGTTATGTCTTTTGATCTGGGTATTTTTGTCAATTCACAGGTTTGTATTTCACACCTGTTACTAATTGCACACCACGGCTCCTGCACACGGGTTAATATTGCTTATCAAAAGTTGTAATACAACTGCAACACTGCAATAAAGATGATATAATCCTTCCTGTGGCTCACTATTTAAACAGTTTAGGGAATAATTTTATCTAAAATTAAATCAAATTATAAAAATAATATGAAAAATGATGTGATACATATATAATACAACTGCAACGCTGCATGTGTGATTTGAAATAAACTGTTGTCTACTCCAATTCACACATATATCAAAATTGACATGAACAAACATGGACGTACGCAGTCTCTTGGCCTGAAAACACAGACCTGCACATTTTTGAGGGGATTTTAGAGATAGTGTGGAGATTTTCGTTTTAGTTTTGTTTTGTGTATTAAACTTTACAAACAGCACTGCATTTATGAGTTTGGCTTGCAAAGGTATTGAACTATATCCTGGTAGGTTTTGATGCGCTGCTGGACAATATGGAAATTATTTAAAACATAAATTTTTTTGTCATTCTGATTACACAGTACCATACAAATTGTCTATACTACGTACCTTTGCTAAATGATGCTTTTCGATTATACGTCAAGCTCTTTTAATTTCACTTTGGCTGGAATTATCTTGCATCACAAGGTACACCATCAGTTCAGATCTTTGCCTGGTCTCATTCTTGTGAGTCGAACTATCATGTTGCAAACGTACGTCTCACATGAAAACTACAAACTTTTTAGATTATCGAAAGCTGTACATTCGCTCTCTTTAGAGAGAAAGGTCCGGAATTTCAAATATACTAGTACTATTAAAACTCAACTCTTATTTTGAGAATTGTACTCAGCTGTGTTTAAAACTCTTCACAGGAAGCCTCGTTAGATGGTAATCTCATCAAAAACACTTCGTGACTTAAAAACGTTTGAAATAAGACTTCTCAAACAGGGCAAGAGACAATAAACTTCTCAAACAGAGCAAGAGACAACAAACTGGTTGTTATGTTGTTATATCACGAGATTATATTGATATATGACGCTATTTTCACTTCCAAATATAGACAAAAACGGATGCTTTTCGCTTCAGTGTTCCTTTATTCCAATCAAAATCCTGCTGCGAATTTTTTTTAATTAATTAAAAAAATGAAAACGTTACTAATATGTGTTAACCTTGGTCCCAGTTCTACCAAGTTTAAATAAATTATTTTCTCTACTAAATAGTACAGCCATTATAGCGATACTTTGAGAACTTATAAAGTGGTAAAAATTTTAAAAAACAGTTAAATACTTTTTGCCCCAGGGAACCCATTATGTTTTTGTGAAATCTGAAGATAAATAAAAGATATTTGCATGAAGTCTTGCCACACACAACCTCAATTCCTGGAAACAACTTTTCTCATGGCACAGCAACTGATTCAAATCTGAATGGAAAGTGTGGCTTTTGTGTAACGAAGGTTTTGGAAAGAACTATTTTAGTGGCTTCCAATAAGCTCTTCAGGTAACTGAAATTGCTAACTGAATTATATTATTCCAGGCTAGTTACGGTATGCGCCAAGATGGCAGCACAATTAGTTATATGGCTCTGGGCAATGTTATTATAAACATTCAGTTTAGAATTTTTAGTTTTAATTAATAGTGTTTAACGGGTTTTAGTGTTTTTAGTTTTAGTGTTTTTATATTTAAAATGTAAAGCGCATTAATAGATCACTTTTGCATGTTTTCTGCGCTAAATAAATATCATTATATAATAACCCAAGTTATTCTCCCATTTTGATTGGTTATCGCCTGTGATCTATTAAAGGACAGACGCACGCTTGACGTCATCATTACAATTTTTTAATTTTTTTATTTTATAAAACAAATAGATTCCATGTTTTTGTGCGTCTGTTCAGAAATAGATCATAGAGGACGTCAAACTATATGGTAAGAACACCAGTGATACACTCGGCTATCGACTCGTGTGCCACTTTTTTGTTCTTACCACAGTGCGACGTCATCTATGATCTATTTGTGAACAGACGCACGCAATCATGGAATCTATTTGTTAAATAATTCACATTATATAAGTTCCAATGTTTCGATTGTATCACACTTTCATCATGTGGAATGTAACTATTTACAATTCTTTTTGCTGGTCTGTCACAGCGAATCTAATTTTTAAATATATTTAGGAGTTTTGTTGACATATGTCTCAGTGCTGGAATATAAATAAAATTTATTCGACTATATATATAATCTATTACGTTATTTTTATTATTTTTCCTACGTGACTGTAATACACAGCTAAAACCAGAAATGTTGATAGCTACAAAGTATATGATTTAATAAATTATTGTTAATTATTAGATTCCGTACGTATTTAACCCTTTCAGCCCCAGGCAATTTATCAACATCTGACTTCTCCTAACATAGTTCAAACAAAATAATATAACTGGTAATAGGAAGTAAAGAATTAATCAAAGTGAATAAGCTGTGGAAGTTGAAAAGCCAAATTCTCCCAAACTGCTCACATAGAAAGTATGGAGCTCAGTTGAGAGACTTTATAAACACGTCATTTGTCGTTTTTGGAGCTTAAAGGGTTATGAATCTTGAAATTTTTATCTTATTAAAGGCAACTAAATTTTACTAAAGTATCTTGATATGAGGAACTTACCTTTTCTTAACTTGGTTTTCTACAATTGTGTGAGATACTTCGTTCATGTAGGCGTCATAACTGGGTAAATTAAAAAACTGGACAACATCGTGGGATTGATTCACCTCCCGCTTTGTGTTCGAAAGCAGATTGTTTCTTTTTGTTTTTTGAATTCGAAAGTGATGCCTCAATCTTCCATGAGACTGATGTCGTACGTTTTCTTTGCCATAGGGACTAATTGGTGGGATGATTCGTCTGTAAATAAAAAGAAGATTTATAATACAATTTGCAGAAAAACAAATCCTCGTGGACCATTTCAGAGTTAGTCAAAAGTAACGTGCTCTTTCATAAAAGCGAGGATAAGTTTGACATAGGGCAGATGCATATAGATACAGTCTCTACAAACTGATTTACACTAACTTCATCAAAGAGCTATATTGTTTGGCTCAAAAAGGAACGACTATCGCCATTGATCTTATTGGTTTTTGACTTCAGCCATCTAATACAGCTTTAACCACCGTCGAACTTAAAAGTCTATACCATACCGTCTAATAAATGATAAATGTTGTAACTTTGTGGACTTACCTATAATATAATGTTTCTTGTTTGTGGTGACGGTAGTAGTAATGTCGGACATTGTGAGGAAACAGATAAAAAAGAACAAATACAGGTGACAACGAGCAGAGCAACAGTATGGCGGCCACACACGCGCGGAAAACATATCCCATATTTGGGCGGTGTTGCCGAAAAAGTGGTAATATTTACACTTTGCAGCAAAAACGTTTTTTTTTTCTTTATAAACGCAAAGACGTTTTTATCTGTTATTGACAGATAACATTTTCAGAGACGAAAACGAGGCTGGTGTATAGAAAAACAATAACCGTGTTTCACGTTTAAGAGAAATGAAATATCACCAGGTGGCCAGCTGGTTGTGTTGCAGGTAGCTGATGAATCTCAGCCGTGATACGTTCTTGCTTTAAGAAACTTGAAGAATCTTCTTACGTCCTTGTTTCGGAAACTATTGTCATTGAAACTGATAATTGCAGTTATTTTGTTTGATTTTATGTAATCCACTTGTCCAAATGTTGAAATTAGCGAAAATCTCGAATGAATTTGTCCCGCTCTGTTTTCATGACCATACTCATAACTTCTGCCAATTTCAAAACCTGATTTTCACATTACCAAGCTATTGATTACATACCAAAATTATATAAACAAAAATCGATTTGGTTACAATTCTCAAAAAAATAATGATAATTAAAATCTTTTCTCTGACATATGTAAACACAGTAGATTCACCAATTTTTGACAAAAATCCTCTAAAATGCTGTAATATAAACGATAAAGTCCCTGCGGGCTATTTTTGTAATAGGATTTTGATACCATTTATTGGACATCTTACGCCAGTAAAAATAATAGTTTCGTCATAAAAAAATTGTGACCTCACAATGAACGCGGGCTCAAGCAAGAAATTTGAACATTTCCTTGATATAAAAAAAACGTTTTCGTTATGGTTCCACGAATAACCTCTATAATTTATTTTGAATTCGATTTAGAGTTTCTTTGCAGAATTTGTTCTTTGGGCAAGTAATCAGAAGTCGAAAGTTCGTGGGCGTGAAATATGGTAAGATCTTATAAGATACCGTATCGGTTGTTGTAATTTTTTGTGGTGACAAAAATAACTTTTAAGTGAACATAGTGACATTTCTCTGTAGACCACCTGTTCAAAGTCATGGAATTGAAACCAATGGAGCTCGAGACTATGCAAGCATTTTTGTGTTAAGTGTTTGAAATAGACCAGGTAAATGAAAATTATGCGAATGTGTTTGTTGTGTCTGTTACAGAGCTGTGTTTTGTCTATCGGCCAGCAATTTCTTTCATTTTGTTTACTGGTCATGTACATGTGTAAACAAAAACAATTACTCTTACTTCTACAAATATTTTCATCGTACAACAAGCGAAATATGAAACGTTTGTGATAAATTATGTTTTTGTTTCGTGGTTTTTGCTTTATGGCATATCGCCTTTAGCAATTAGCCATAACACACAAAACTTATTTTAGGTTAATGAAGTGGAAAACTTTGACCTGCTGATAGTTTTTGGCTGACAGCACATCAAAAAATTTATTTCTTAAGGGCCATTACTTAACAATGATTATCTCAGTTTGACTGAAGTCTTAGATTGAAATGCTACTATAGAAATCAAACAGTTTATTGCAAAAAGCCAATAAGTGTTTCTTCGTCTTAAAAGACCATCTAATCACATTCAGATGCATGCCAGTGAAAGTGGAAGAACTCGAGTTGGTCGGGTGGTGGGGAGTGTTCTTCCTCGGAATATCTTGAGGTTGTGCCTGTAGATCCTTGAACAATATTGAGTGAATTGAATATACCACGGCAAACATATTTTTTCTTTCTTTCCTTCTAAAATGGCTAAATAAGATGTCAACAAGTTGTCGTTTTTTTTATTTTATCCTGTCATTGCTCTCAAAATGATTCGGCATGTATTAAACACACAGCGTTTCTTTGTGAATCGAACAGAGATGCAAGAAAAAAGTTTTATGTAAG